>MCFG01000062.1:0-70000 GCA_002104895.1 Anaeromyces robustus | reverse complement strand
TAATTATTATTTTTATTTTTATTATCTATTATTTATTATTTATCATTTATTATTATTTATTATTATTATATATATTTAATAATTTTTATTTTTTATTTATATATATATATATAGTGAAGAGATTAATGCCGCTTTTGAAGATAAGAAACAAGAATTAACTCAAGAATTTAAACGTAAACATAAATCTGCTACTAGAAAGAAGATAAAAATGAAAAAACTAAATAATAATAAAAAACAAAAAGTTTTTTAGAAAAAAAAAAAATAATAAATAATTTTATAATTATTATTTGTTTTAATTTATAAGCCAATATATATATTTAAAAACAATATTAGTTTTTGAATTTTTTTTAATCCTCATTATTTTAAATTATTTATTTTCAATATTCATTATTTTGTTATATATTTAAAAATAAAAAATTATTAATTTTTTTTTCGTTTATATTATTATAGATTTTTTTTAACATTTTATTTATTAATTATTTATTCCTTTTTTTTTTTTTTTTTTTACTTTTATTTATAAAACAAAAACAAAAACAAAATAAATTATATATAACAAAATAAAATAAAAATAAAATATAATATAATAAAATATTAAAAAAATTTTATATGACTTTTTTTTTTTTAATTTTTATTAAATAAGAAAATGAAGAAAGGATAACATAAAAAAAAATATATATATATATATATATATATTTATTATATTATTATATTCATGTAACACTCATTGTATCAAATCTATTATTATCATTATTATTATTAAAAATATTCCTCTTATTATCATTATCTTCTTTTCCTTTTCCTTTTCTTTACCTTCACCTTTTTCCTTCCTCATTATTATTATTAATTATAATCATTTAATTTTTTATTTTTAATTTTTTTTTTATTATTATTATTTATGTGGGATTTAAAAAAAAAAAAAATAAAAAAAATAAAATAATATATTAAAAATTTAATTATATTATTAGATAATAAATAAAAAAAACTTTTTCTTCATAGAATAAATATTAAATTATTATTAATTTTTTTTTTTAATTATTTTTTTTTATTTATTATTGCATTTTATATTTAAAATTTTTTTTTTTTTTTTTTTAATTTGAATAAAATTATAATTTTTTTTATCAAATTATATTTTTGGTGATTTTTTATTTATTTCTTTATAAATTTGTTGTTGTTATATATTATAATGAATTGAAAAAAGAATAAAAAAATTTTTTTCCATATATTATTTCCTATATATAATTTATATAATTTAGTTTTCTGGTTCAATAGTAGATCCTCTCTTAATAGTACCCCAACCAATTAAACTATTTAAAATAAAATTAAATAGAACAAAAAAAAAAAAAAAAGTATATATATAATATGAATAATATTAAAATAAAAATAAAATAAAATAAAAATAATATAAATTTATTAGTAAATAAATATATATATATAAATGTATATTTATATTTTATTATTATTTAAATTATTGTTAATTATTTTTTCTTCTCTTAATTATAGTTATTATTAATTTATTATAAAATATATATATGAAAAAAAATATTTACCGCCAGTGCTTATCAATTCTTCTACTTAAAGCAATCTTTTCATTAACTTCAGTACAAGCTGGTGAACTTAATTGAATCTTAGCAAGATCAGCCTTAACACTGATGACACGACCACCAGTAGAGGTAGAACCAATATTAACCATAAGAACTTCATTCTTTGATAATTTTTGAACCTTAGCTTGCTTCTTATCATCAGTTTTAACACCAAGAAGTCTACGAAGTAAGAAGTAATTAATTTCTAATTCAGTGTAAATAGCTGGTAATTTACCAACAGCACCTAAAACTTGACCTACAAGACGATCAGCACGACAAAGAGTTGGGTCAACCTTAGTACCAACACCAATTAAACCTCCTGGAACAGCGAATTTCATTTGGTTGGTTTCGGCTAAAAGTGAAACAATCTTAGAGAAGATAGGTTTACATTTAAGTTTACCTTCACTATCCTTAGAAACAATACCTGGTCTAATTTCAATTTCATCATTAATCTAAAATGAGTTTAATTCAAATTTAATCAATGATTTGATAATTTCGAACGAAAAGTTATAATTAAATTATTGGATTGAGGATATAATAGTTATTATAGAATAACAATAATATATATATTTTTAATTTTTTGAATGATTGTTTGTTTATATATTCATTATAATTATTTATATATATAAAAATATTGAATGATAAAATATTGACATAATATAATTTATATATATATATATTACAAAAATATATGAATATAATTATTATTTTTATTATTATTATTATTAATATTTAAAAAAATAATTCAATTTATTTCATATATATATATTATAAAAGATAAAATGACTTAAATATAAATGATATAAAAATATATTTTTACCTTTAAGATACCACATAAAATACTACCACCAGCGACACCACCCTTTAAATCATCGACTTCAGAACCTGGTTTATTAACATCGAAACTTCTGATAACGATTAAACGTGGGTCAGCAGCGAAATCTCTACGTGGAATTGGAATCTTTTTAACGATATATTCATTAACAGCATCAATGTTGTATTTTAATTGGGCAGAAATTGGAATAATTGGAGCACGGTCAGCAACAGTACCTATTTATTAAAATATATAAAATATTTTTATATTTTAATAATTTATTTAATTTATTATTATTATATTATTATTACTATTTATTATTTATTATTCATTATTATATTTATTTATTATTATTATTATTACAAATTTTTGTAAATATTTTTATTATAATAAAGATTATTCACCTTTAACAAACTTTAAGATACTCTTGTAATGTTCTTGAGCAGTAGTTTCCTTGACTAAATCAATCTTGTTTTGAAGAATGATAATGTGTTTTAACTTCATAATTTCAATAGCAGCTAAATGTTCAGAAGTTTGTGGTTGTGGACAAGATTCATTACCAGCAATTAATAATAAAGCAGCATCCATAACAGCTGCACCGTTTAACATAGTAGCCATAAGAATATCGTGACCTGGACAATCGACAAATGAAACATGACTGTTGTTATTTTAGAAAATATACAAAAATTATTAATATTTTAATATTTATTTATAATATTTTATTCATTTCGTTGATTGATAAAAATCACACAATAAAAAATATTCTTATTTTTTGATAATTATTCAATATGTTATTTATTATTAACTTATATCAATATTTTTTATTATAATATTTTCTATCCAATATTAATTTATTTTTATAATTTTAATTTTAATTTTTAAATCAATAAAAAATTTAATATTATGTACCGAATTAATTTCATCTTTCCATCACATCCTGGAACTTCACAATCAAAACCTTCTTTGGTATCACTCTTGCAAGATTTGTAACATCCTGGTCTTGGACATTTTTCATTTGAACATTTAAAAATCTTATTTATTTTAAATTAATATATTTTTATTTTATTTAATAGGATTTTAAATTTTAAAAATTAATACTTGAATTAAATTATTTTTTTTTTCATAAAATCATAAGATTTATGTAATTTACCTTAGCATTGGCATAACCTAATTTAATAGTAATGTTACGTTCTAATTCGTTCTTGAAACGGACAGTTTGTACTCCAGAAATAGCTTTAACGACAGTAGATTTACCGTGAGCTACATGACCAATGGTACCTTTTATTGATAATTTTTTTTTTATAAAATTATTGAAATGTGATTAAATAAATTAATTTCATTATATTTAAAATATAATTTTAATAAAATTTTAAAAAGAATTTTATATTAATTCTGATATATTTATTATTATTTTTGCTTACCAATATTAATGGTAGCTTGATTACAGATAACTTCTGGGGAAAGTGGATCTAATTTAGTTGGGTCGACGTTAATTTCTTCAACTTCTGCCATATTGACTGATAAATTATAATATGTAAAAAAAAAATGTATATAAGATAAATTAATATTAATTTATGAACTTCATATCATTTACTATATTTCATTTATTTAAATTTGTTAATAACGATTAATTAAATTTCATTATTAAAAATAATATAATTGACAGATATATTAATTATATGAATTTTGATTTGATTTATGCTGCATTGATATATAATTGTTAATTAAAATGTTCAAATGATTATCGAGTAAAGTTAAAAAATTTAAAATTCTTTTTTAATATTATTTTAATTAACTCTTCATAAATCCATTTATTTAATTTCTTTCAATTATTCATTTCTATATAGTTAATTATATTTAAATTTAATCATTATTACGATATTTACTTTATAGATTTTTATGTTATTTTTGAGTAAAAGTAAGAAAAAAAAAACTATATTAATAATTAATACAAATAATTGTTTTTTTTTTTTTTTTTTCATACATTAATTATTTTTGAATTAATGTATTATTGTAATAATATATTTTGTAATAATAGAATAATTATTATTTATTAATATTATTAATATAATTATAAAATGTATTATAATATATATTATCAATAATTAATATTTTTTTTATAATAAAGCTAAAAAATACATAAATATATTGACCGCCCAATCATAATAAAATATTATATATCCAATCAATACATAATAAATGTATAGTCAATATCTATTATACATATATTCAAGTTAACAGTATTATATATAACAATTGATCAAATACAACCTAAAAAATGTACAATCATCATTATAAATGTAAATAAATAAATAAATAATAAATAAATAAATAATAAATAAATAATAAATAAATAAATAAATAAATAAATAAATAAATAAATAAATAATAAATAAATAAATAATTAATAATAATTAATAAATAAATAAATAAATAAATAAATAAATAAATAAATAAAAAATAAATAAAATAAATAAATAAATAAAATAAATAAATAAAAACAAATTACTATATATACTAAAATTATATTTATTAAAGATTAATAGTTTTACAATGCATTCTAGCAATATTGACTAGTGACATAAAAGATCAAATAATTTTTAATTTCGTTATTATTTAATTAGTTAATTCTAATAATAAATTTTAAAATATCAACTTTAATATTATATATATTTAAATAACTATATATGATGACACATACAAATATTAACACGATAGTAATAATTAGCTATATGCTTTTATTATTGTATTTTTTTTTTTTTTATTTTATTATAATAAATTAATTGTAATAAATATTTATACACTCTTTTTTTTTTTATTTATTTTAATTTTTTTTTTTAAATTAATGATATATTTTAATTTATTATTATAATAAGATATATATTTTTAATTTTTTATTTTTTATTTTTATGTGCATTATCATTTTTTAATTATTAAATTTTTAAATTATTTTAAAATTGTTTTTTATTTTATTTTATTTTTTTTTATTTTATTTTTTTTTATTGTTTTCTCTATAATATTTAATTTAATATATTTTTTTGTTATATCATTATAAGTGATAAAGTGCTGATAATAATTATATCATATGATGTGGTTATTGATTTAATAAATTAGAGAACTAATCCAACACTGTTAACGATTAATATATATTTTTTTTTAATTTGGATATAATGTTATATAAATATATATATGTAATAAGTTCGTTAATATATATTATAGTAATAATAATTAAAAATATTATATTAATTTATAATTATATATAATTAAATATATATTTTTTATTTTATAATTATATATATATCATACCCGAAAGTGGTTTTAATTGGGTTAAAGTAGTAATTAGTCCAATTAGATTTAACTTGTTCATCGTATGGAATTTTAAGACCTGATTGCTTTACATTTAAAACAACTCTATCACTTTCTTGTACAAAGTTTAAGATAACATCAGTGTAATGATTCTCTGGGAATTCCTTAATTCTCCATTTGAGAGAAATAGATTCATCTGGAACTAATTTTGTAATGTAACCACTAACATTACCACCCCAGAATTCAAATTTACCGTTTTCTTTTGGTTCAATAATTGATGAACTACTACGACTATATAGTTCAAAAAAATTAATTATTATAAATATTATTTAATAACATTCATTTAAAATATAGATAATTATTTATAATTTAATCATAATATATATATATATATTGATATTTACGTCCATGCTCTAACTTTATCTGGATTTAAGAAAATATCATATAAATCATGTGCACTTGTGAAAAATTCATCTTTAAGAGTAATACTTTTATTCCATGAACCAAGTGATACAATTTCTTTTTCTTTTGGTTCCTTCTTTTCAACTGGTTTTTTATCAAGAACAATATTACTTGTTACATTAGTTGGATGACCAGTCATTTTTTCTGGTGGAATATAGACATCACCTGAATTAGCTTTAACTAAATCAGTTTGGAAATTAGCTAATTTACTCTTTATGGTTGGTACTAAATTTTTTCTGATTAAATCCTTTATTGGACGCTTTTCTGAATTTTCATTTTCAATAGTAATATCAAACTTTATTTTTTTATATATACATTTTTTTAAAAAGAATTTTTTTTTTTTTTTAAATTATTATAAATAATTAATATATATAGAAAAAATATTAAAAATATATTGAAAAACATAACAATAATATTTATAAAATATAAAAAAAAATATATTAAAAAATGTATTAGAAATGATATTAATAATATATAGAAGATTATATATATTAATATTTATTAAATTTTAACAATTATATATATATATACTTACAACATATTCATCTTCTTCAGTATCATGAGCAATTTCAGGAATATTAATTTTTCCTTTGATATCAATATCGTTTACTTTTCCTTTAATAGCAAAATCACAATCAATATCATAAATAGCAAATACCTTTCCTTTTCTTTGATTAACATCTACATCACCATTAAATTTTTTAATTTCGGTAATTTCAACTGAGCAACCATTAGCTTCTTCTTTTAAACCAACAAAAGTATTTTTGAAATATTCTTTAGCCCTAATTTATTATTTAAAATATTAATTATGTTAACAAATTTATAAAGGAATTTTAATTTATTATTTAAAATATTAATTATGTTAACAAATTTTAAAAAGGAATTTTAATTTATATTAAAAAATATATATTTGATTAGATTTTTACCATGGAATACAGTTTTTTTCAACCCTTTATTTAAAAAATTTTTATATTATTAAATATTTAAATAAATACCATTATTAAGTTATTTTAATTTAAACCTAATTATTGATATTATTTGTTTTAATATATTTTAAAAATATAATCTTACCAGTGCCTATAAAATTCGAAATATATTGTAAGAATATATAAAAGTTTAGAAAATTATTTAATTATTTATTTTATATAAATATGATAAAAAAAAAAAAAAAGAATTTGAATTATAATAATTATCATATCAAAAAAAAGTAAACAATATTAAATATCAAAAACAAAATTGAAATTTACCAGTTATTAACTTTGTATTTTATAGTATTTTCATATTAATTGTATTTTGATATATTAAATTAAATTAAATAGAATAATTATAAAAAAAAAAAAAAAAAAGAAAAAAGAAAAAAGAGAATGGGAGAGATTAATAATATATAGATAATTATTAAATATTATATATAAATAATTATAAAATATTATATGTAAATAATTATAAATTATAAATATATGTAAAGCTTAAATACCGTTTTTCCAATTAGTAGTCATTTTTATAAATATAATAAAATTTTTAAATTTATAATTTTAATTCAAAATAATTTTGTAAATTATTAATTATATATACAATTAAAGGGTAAAAGTGAGTTAAATATTAAAAAATTTTTTTTTGATTTTTTTTTTATGTTTATATATAATTTTTTTTTTAATTTGATTTCTAAATTAAATATAATATATTGCAATATATTAGAATATATTATAATATCTAAAAATTAATATATTTTATATATTATTTTATATATAAATATTATATTTTTAATTGTAAGGAATAAAAAACTTTAAAATTGATGATAAAAGTTTTCTTTTTACTTTTTATATAAAATATGTGGATTTTTTTTTTCAATTTCTACTTTTACTTTTTTTTTTTTTTACTAATGCAGTTAAAAATAAAATAATTGTTAAAGAGAACAGTAATTATAATTATATTAAATAAAAATATTTATTTTTTTTTATTTATTTAAGGAATCACTATTGATATGATCTTAACCTTTTTTTTTCTTAATATAATTGTAAAAATTACATTATTATTTGTATATTATTATTAAAATTTTTATATTAGAATAATGGAGAACATCATCGAAAATTTATCCTATTTAGAAATATTAATAGTTATTTTTCTATTATTATTAATTATTATTATTATTATTATAGTAATTATATTAAAATTTAATATAATTAAAATTTGGTATATATCGAAAGATATGGAAAAAAATTTTTTATAATTAACTACATCAATACGTTACATTATTATACATTTATATAAATTATGTAAATGAATATGTGGATCATACAACAAACAGTATAATGTACATTATAACCAATAATGTACATTATATAAAACTCCGACTAATACTAACTACTATAATAATTTTATAAAGTAATAATAATAATAGTAATAATAATAGTAATAATAATAATAATAATAGTAATAATAATAATAATAATAATATAATAATAATAATAATAATATAATAATAATAATAATAATAATAATAATAATAATAATAATAATAAAAATAAAAATAATAATAATAATACAATAAATATGGGATAATCAGAGTTATGTTTTAATGATATTTTTAAACCCTATAATATAATATAAATAATATAATACAAATAATTAAATATAGAAAGCATTATGGTTAATTAAAAACTTTGATAATATATCATAACTTTTAATATTCATCTATTATAATAGAAAAAAATTCAATTGAATTAAAACTTATAAAAAGATAATATAAATATATTATTCTAGGACATATCATAAAATGTTTTTAATATATTATTTATAATATATAATATAATGTATATTATGATTTGAATGTTAATAAAAAATATTCAAAATTTTTTAAATATAGAAATTTTAAAATAGAAATATTAAAAATAATAATAATAATAGAAGTAATAATTTTAAATTCTATTATTATTGTTGTTTTTAATATTGCTATTATTTTAAAGGTATAATTAATTAGGAATAAAAGAAGTTTTCATAAATATATTTATTAATTTCATATATATGTTATTATAATGGAATCTCTATCAATAATTCAATTCAATAAATATTATACCCATATATAAAAAAAAACGAATTACTTTGATGCTAAATTTAAAACATATAAAAAAAATATTGTATTTGGTCTAAAGTTTGCATTTTCACCTGTCATTGGTGTAATTATCAAAACAATAAATATTAATTAAATTTTATGTATTTCATGGATAATATATATATAAATTTTTTCATTACATTAAAGATTAAGTCATTTTATGGAAAAAGAAATATTTCATGATTATACTTTTTAATTAATTAATTAAATGTATATTATAACAATGATATATATTATACATTTTTTAAAGACAATAATATATAAACGATTTATTGTTATAATAAAAATTATTGTTATAATAAAACAAAAATTACCAATATTATAATTTAAGCTTTTTTGAATACTGGAAAGAAAAAATTTTTTAATTCTAATAATAATTATAATTATTAAATTATTTTTTTTTTTTTTACTTTTTTGAAATTTAATTTAAATTTTCAAATATATATTAAATTTTTTTTTTTTTTTTTTTTTCAATTAATAGAATTTTTTGTTACAAAATAAAAATAAAAAATTTAGAAATTAAAACTAGATACTACAAATTAAAAACGTTTTATTTTATATTTATTTATTATAAATACTTAAAACCAACATATTTTATATTAAAATTTAATATTACAAAAGGAAAATGAAATAAAAACTACTATTTAATGAGTTTACATTTATGTTTTATATCTATTAATAATAATAATAATATATTAGATTAATATAATAATAATATATATTTAGTTTTTTATATAGAAAAAAAAATATTAAAAAAACAAAATTTAAAAAAAAAATATATATATATATATATAAAATAAAATAAAAAGAAATATAATATTACAATGAATACAATTGAACCGGACATCATTGGATTACCAGAATATGCTGATAATAGCTCAGAATATTCATCATATGAAGTTGATGAACCACCAATTTTTACATTTTCATCATTTTCTAATACAAAGGATTCTGAAGATAAAATCAATACAAAAACAACTCTTAATGATGATAAATATAGACCAAGTACATATCTTCAAGATCGTTCATTATCTTTAAAAGATAAATTATTTCAACTTTCATATATAAATACTATTTATTCAACTAAAAAAAAGCCAAAAATTGGTGAAAAATATATACCAAAAAAAGTAAAAATTATTGATTTAGTACATGATCCTGATGTTGTAAATCATACTTATGATGTACCAGTAGATAAACCATTATTTCAACCATTTCCTTCTCAAATAATAATACAAAATTTTATACCATTTGAAAAATATAATATAATTATTTCATTTAGAAATAATGATAAGGTAACTTTTATATATATTTTTATATTAATTTTTTTATTTTTTTGTCTAGTATATAAATATTTATGTTTTTATATTAAATTTTCTTATTTTTTTGTCTAATATATAAATAAATATGTTTTTATATTAATTTTTTTATTTTTTTGTCTAATATATAAATATATATGTTTTAATATTAAATTTTTTATTTTTTTGTTTAATATTAAATTTTATGTTTTATATTAAATTTTTTTTTTGTCTAATTTAAAAATATTTTCAATAATTATAAAATTTAAAAAATTTTATTTCTTATAATACGTTTTTTTATATATAATAAAAAAAGTTTGCTAGAAAAATGAAAATATTACCAATAGAATATCCTTATTTTTCAATAAGAGGAACAAATTCAGCATCATTAAATTCAGAAAAGATAGCACCAGGAATGGAAGTTCAATATATTTTAACTTTCATACCCGAAGAAAATGTTGATTACAATTACAATATTGTATGTATTACAGAAAGAGAAAAATTTTTAGTTCCTATAATAGCTATTGGAGCAAGAGGTACATTTTTCACAATGATATTAGAAATTTAATAATTTAATATATAGATATATATATCTTTTATATGAAAAAAATAAATAACCATTATATAATATATATTATACCATTTATTTTTATATAAAATAATAAAAGCAATATTGGATTTTCCAGATATGGTTAATTTTTCTGAATGTCCTGTAAATTATGAAACATCAAAGACATTATTAGTAAGAAATATTGGTAATTGTAAAACAACTTTTAATTTAACAGTTAAGGAACCATTTTATGTTGTTCCAAATAATGGTTATTTAGATGTAGGGGAAAGTATGCAAATAGAAGTTAAATTTGAACCTGAGGTATTTAATTGAAACCATATTTTTTTAAAAATATAAAATATATATATATGATGAATATGAATGAATAATAATATTGAGGATAATAATAATAATAATAATAATAATAATATATATATATATATATATATATATTATTCAATGAAATATTTTTATATTATGGTTAAAAATAATTATTAAAAAAATATAAATTTTAACTTTTTTTAAAATGATAACATACATTATATAGAAAGTTGGTTCTTATGAAAGTGAAATTTTATTAGAATATAATACAGGAGAAGAAGTATATATAAATGTATATGGGAGTGCAGATGACGTTAATATAAGATTAGAAAAGCAGATATTGCAAATGGATAGTACATATATTAATTTATCATCTATGAAAATATTAACATTATATAATCGAAGTGATATTATTGTAAGTTTATATATATGTAATTGTATAATATATTGTATATATATTTATAATAATTTTATTAATTGTTATTCATATATTACTCATAAATAATAATTTATATAGATAAAATATCAGTGGAAGCAATTTTCTAATCAAATTGAAGAAAGGCAATTTCGTGAAAGAAAAATAATGGAACTTAATCAATTAAAAGATGAAGAAGAGTTATATATAAAAGAAAATGAAGTATATATATAAGATATTATTGATTACTTATTATAATTATACATTTATTTACTTTTTATAATAATATATTTTAATTAGAAGAATCCTGAAATAGCAAATCAAAAACTTGGATTAATAAATGAGAAATATAAAGTATATTAATAAGAAGTTATAATAAATATAATATTATAATGATCTAATTTTCTATTTTTATTCATTAATCATTAATTAATTTATCGTTGATTATTTTTGATTACTTAATAATTTATTAGAATTTAATTTTAGAAAAAGAAACTGAAGAGTTTTTATTTAATGGAAGATGTATAAATATTACACCACAAGAAGGTACAATATGGCCTAATTCATCAATAGAATTTAGAATTATGTTTCAACCTGAAAAAGCTATTGAGTATAAGCGTACAATATATTGTTGTGTTAATGGAAGAGAAACACGGTTACCATTACAGATTAAGGTTTGAGAAATTATAATATATAAAACAATGTATTATATGGAAATTATAAAAAATAATAACATTATAAAAAAAAATAAAAAAAATCTGTATTATTATTTTAAAGGGTATTGGTATAGGGCCAAAAGCAAGATTTTCATATGATCAATTAGAAGTAGAAGATGTTTTTATAAATACAATTCATAAATTTCAGGTATTATTAATAATAAAATTTTTATCAGTCATTTTATTATAGAAATTAATATTGAAATTCAAATACTGTAATATTTATTTAAAGGCATATTTAGAAAATAAAGGTGATATTGATGTTAAATTTAAAGCACTTCCAAAAAACACTTTATTTGGTCCAAAGTTTTCATTTTCACCAGATATTGGTATTATTAAAGCTGGAAATAAACAACCTATAGATATTATATTTAATCCAGATATTTTAGGAGAATTTTATGAAGAATTTTTATGGAGTATTGAGGTTTTAAATCTAATAGATAATATTTATAATAATAATTATATTTTAATTGTTAATAAATATATAAATATAGAGAATTATAATTTAATAATATATATATATATATTAACTTATTAAATTTTAAAAGGGAGCAAATAGTACTATATCATTAACAATTACAGGAAAAGTAATTGGTCCTACATTTTTCTTTGAACCAGATGTTTTAAATTTTGGAAAATCTGTATATGGATTTTTAAATACAAGAACTATTAAATTGGTCAATACATCAGATATTATGATATCCTATCGTTTAAGACTTGTTTCAGATAATTCTGAAGAAGCAGATGAATTTTGTGTTATACCTGAAATTGGAACAGTATTACCAACATCAGAAAAAGAAATTAGTGTAACATTTAAGCCTAATAAAGTTAAATCGTATGAAGCTTCAATAATGGTAGATATTGAACATATTGGAAATGATGTATTAGATTATCATATACAAGCAGAGAGTATAGTTCCGGATGTAATAAATTATTATAATAAATCTTAATTTATATATATATATATATTGTTATTATTATAAAATTTTTAAATTAATTATTTATTCTTGTTTTCATATTATTAAATAAAAATATTTTTTATATATATTCAATAAAAATTTTATACTGAATACATAAATCTAATCATAACATTATTAATAATATTATATAATCATCATAATATCAATAATAATAATTAAGATTGTTCTCAATACTGTAGAATTGAACTATGAAAAATGCTATCAAGGTTATCCATATACAAAATCAATTGAATTATTTAATCCCTCTCCATATCCGGCAAGATATAAGTTAATCAGTCAAGAAGAAACTGCAAAAATTGTTTATTCATATGAATCATCAAATGATTTTGGTATAATTAATCCAAATTCTAATGCTCATATTGATCTTACTGTTATTGTTAAAAAATTAGGGACTGTAGCCTTTCCTGTATTTATTGAAATAATTGGTAAAGAAGATGTAAATTTAGTTGTTGATATTACGGCATATGGTATTGGTCCAACAATTTCCATGTCAAAAGAAGAAATCAATTGGGGTAAAATAAAAGTATTACAAGAAAATACAGCTGTATTAGAGATAAATAATAATTCACCAATTCCAGCAAAATTTGAATGTAGTACAGTTAATGGAAATTCTATCTACACATTGAGTAAACATTCTGATGTCATTCAACCTTATTCAAAATATCCATTAAAAATTACTGCCTTCTTAGATGATTCAGTTAAATTTACTGATACGTTAAAAATAAATGTTGAATCGGATAAAGTACATGATATTAAACTTGTATCACAGGGTATCGGAACAGCTATTATTTTTCCAAAAGGATTTACAACTATTGATTTTGGAGATGTCTTTAGTAATAGAAAATGTTCCAAAACGTTTGAAATTAAAAATTGTAGTAGAAGAACACATACATTATATTGGGTTTACAAAAATCCTCCACAACCTAAAAATATGCCAAAAGAAGAAATTCCAAGTATTTTCACAATTATACCTCAAAGAGTAATTTTAAATCCTGGAGAAACCTGTAAATTAACTATTGAAGGTTATTCAAAAGAATCTAAATTTTACAATGAAGTTTATACTTGTCAAGGAGTTATTGATAAAAACCCAACAAGATTTGATTTGATTGAAAGTACTATTTTAGTTAACTTTATAAATCCTTTAATATCTATTAAACCATCCTCTTTATATTTTGAATCAATCCACACTAAAGAGAATGATTATGAAATTCAAGAGAAAGTATTAGAACTCTCTAATGATTCATCACTCATCCTTCACACTAAATTTATTTATGAAAAACCATTTGAAGTAATTTTATCATCAAATCCTCTAGAAATAAAACCGGGTGATTCTGTACCAATAAAAGTTAGAGTGAATTCTTCTTTCTTTACAAGTAAAGTATCCGAAAATAAAAATTGTAAACTAACTTTAGAATATTTAGAACATCCTCAAATAGATACAATAGATTTAAATTATAATGTATTATTCCCAAATCTATGTATTGATATTGAAAATTGCAAATTTGATTGTATTCCTCAGAATACCAGTATTAAAAAGTCATTTAATATATTAAATAAAGGAAAATTACCAGTATATTATTCATGGAACTTTTTCGAGATTCCTAACAATAATGATGATACTGAAAATGAAATAGATATAGAAAGTGGAGAAGTTGTTCCATTATATCAATTATTTGATATTATTCCTATAAGAGGATATTTAGAACCTGGAGCATGTGAAAATTCTGAAATTATATTTCATGGATTATGTAATGGTATACATAAAGTATTGGCTGTATGTGATGTTGTTGGTGGACCAAAGTATAAAATTAATCTTTGTGGTGAGACTTCTTTAGTATCCTATAAATTTGATCGTGAAGTTGTTGATTTTGGAGTTCAATATTATCAAAATATTGTTAAACAAGATATTACATTATTTAATACAGGTAAAGTTGAATTTAATTATTCTGTAATTTTACCTAAAGATTCTGATTTAGAAAGAAGAGTTTCAATTTATCCATCTTTTGGAGATATATTACCTTACCAAAAACAAAAAATTACTATAAGATTTTCAACATTAACCCCTGAAGACGTTGAGAGTTCATTCTTCATAAGAATTGCTCATTTTGATCCAATTCCAATAACTATCATTGGAAAAGGAATTGCTCCACATATTATGTTAAATTTACCAAGAATATTGGATAATGTTAGTAAAAACAGTTTCAATGAAAATGATCATAATAATAATAAAAATCAAAATCAAAATCATTCAAATGAACCATTAAATGAAAATGAATATTATGAAGAAGAAGAGAATATTAATAATGCATTAGATTTTAATAATTCATCGATTGATCAAATTGAAAAAATTAAAGAAAGAGAAAGAGCATTACTGACTAATAAAACTCTTGAATTTTTTGATATATTATATTCAGATATTAATAAACAAAAAAATTCATCCTCAATGAAATTTAATTATGTTGGTAGTTCAATTTTGATGAATAAATCATTGAAAAAGAAGAGTAAAAAATTAAATCATAGTTTAAGTGATATTAATTATTTAACGGAATTATCACAAATTCATTCTACAGAGTATATTTGTGATTTTGGTTATGTAATAAAGAGTACAACAAAAACAAAAAAAATTGTTATTACAAATATCGGACAAAAGAAAGTTTCATTTTCATTTAATACGTTAAAACTAAAAAATTCAGGGCTTTCTGTAGAGCCTGAAAAAGTAAAAGAGCTTCCACCTGAAGAATCTTTTGAATTTTTCTTAACATTACAAACTAGTGATATACCATTATCTGAAAAAGAGGTCAATCAAGTATTGCCTATTGAAATTGAAGATGGTCCAATTATACAAATAAATATAAAGGCATCATTGACAATTCCTGAAATAAAAATAAAAAATAATGAATTAAATTTTGGTGATGTTATATGTGGTCAAAGAAAAACTATTGCTATACAATTATTTAATGAAAATGTCATACCAGCAGATTGGAAAATTACAAAAAAAATTCAAAAAAAGAAACAGCTTATAAAAGACAAAAAGGAAATGAATAATGAAGTAATAACTAATGCTTATAATATAGCACCAATGTCAGGAACAATACAACCTGGAAAAAACCAATTAATATATATAAAATTTGAACCTACGGAAGAAATTGATTATAATACTAATTATGTCTTGAAAACTGTGATGAATAATAAACATATAACATTACAATTAATTGGTAAAGGTATTCAAAATAAGTTAGAATTCCAACCAGATAAAATATGCTTTGATCCAGTTTCGCCATATGCAGATATGGTGGAAAAGAAATTTTCAATTTATAATCCTAATAATTATCCAATTGAAGTTTATTCAAGGGATTTTGATACAATATATAATGATGAAAAGAAATTATTACAAAGGATTGAAAATTATGAAAATAATGTTGTTTATTTACCACCAAGAGAAATGGGTCAACATATAACGGAAAGCTATTTAGAATCATTAAATCTTCAATTAAAACCAGTTGTTCTAGAAGAAGTAACGAATCCTACTGGAACTCAAGAAGAAGGTGTAGGAGAAATTGAAGCTATTCCAAGGAATAAATCATTAAATGAAATATCAGATAATTCACCTATTGTATTTATCGTTTATGGAACACCATTTTCAGGAAAAACTACAGTTTCAAAAAGTATTGCCAAAAGATATAATTTCCTCTATATCAATATAAATGAAATTGCTGAAAATTATCTTTCAATTCATAATAATTTTACTGAAAGCAAGGCAACTATAAACTCAATTCAAATATCAGAAAGTTCAATCCCATTATCTAATATAAATATTAATAATAATTCTAGTAGTATCCAGGAAGAAAGTCGTGCTGGAAGCACATTTGATATGCATGAAAATCATAATAGAATTATTATCCCAGATGAAAAATTTATTGAAACCATAAAAACAAGACTTTTAAAAGATGATTGTCGTAATGGTATTGTTATTGATGGTGTTGATTCTAAATATGCGACAAATCCATCAATTATATTGAAAGGTATAATGAAAGCATGTCCTAATAAAAGTAAAAGAGTTTTCCTTAATTTAATTACTGACCTTACCAATATTCATTTAAGAGAAGCTCAATTAAAGCAAAGAAGTAATAAGTCAGAATCAATAACAGAAATAAAATTAATATCAGAAGAAGAGTATGATAAATTGAGTACTGAAGAACAAAAAAAATACGATGTAATGTTAAAAAATTACAAAAAACAGAAAAAAATTATTAAAGATCAAGCAAAAATAGAGAAAAAGAAACAAGTTGAAGTAGAACAACAAAAAATTGAGAAAAAAGTAGATGAAGAAAAAAATAAAAAACGTGAAAGAAATAAAAGTTTTTTGATTCAGCAAAAAAATGTTGGTAAAGAAGGTAGTGAAAAAAGTAAGGAAATTAAAGATACACCACAAGATAAAAGTGTATTTCAATCATTTGTCAAATCATTTTTAGCGTTAAGAACAATAATGGATGGAAGAAGATCAATTTCCCCTCAACTAAATAAGAAGAAAGATGAAAAAGATAAAGAAAAAGAAAAGGATAAAGAGAAGGAAAAAGAAAAGGAAAAAGAAAAGGAAAAAGAAAAGGAAAAAGAAAAGGATAAAGAAAAGGATAAAGAAAAGGATAAAGACAAAGAAAATAATAAGGAAAAAGATAAAGAAAAAAGCGAAAGAGAAAAATTTGAAAAATCATTAGAGACAGAATTTTTATTGAATCTAGATATATCAAATGCAACAATTAAAAAGTGTGAAAATTATACTACTACTATGGAATTGATAATAAATGTATTAAAAGAAGGTGAGAAATATAATCATCTCAGTAATAATTCAAATACTGGAAATGGATCAAATAATTCTTATGGAAAACAAAATCAAAATCCTAATTTTAATGAAAAAAGAACTAGTCAACAAAGAAAAACAGAAGTCGTATCATCTCAAGCATGTGAATCAACAAATGATAATGAATCAAAAGACGAATATTTATTTGGATATTATTATGAAATTAATTCAAATGTATCAAAAGATGAAGCATTTGCTTCAATTATTAATATTATACCTTCATCGTTAGATCCAGAAAAATTGAAGAACGAAATATTAGCTAAAGAATTAATACCAAAAATTGAACAAGTTGTTAATTATCCTGAAGATATTCCAGAAGTTAAAGATGAAAAGTGTAATTTCACATTAATAAATACTTCCCAAGAAGATGGAAGTAGTGAGGTATCTATTCCAGAAATAACCGCACCACAACCAATTCCACCAAAAACTGAAACTACCACTAAAAAGGGAAAATTAACACAAAAACAAATGGAAGAGCAAAAAACAATTGAAAAAAATGAAGAAGAAACTGATAAGGAATTAACTCAGAAATACAGATGGATTATTAAACCAGGAAAAAAGAAAGATTTAATTGTGAAATTTAATTCTAAAATTATTGGTACTTTTACAAAAAATTTGACATTTTCAATTGTTGGATCTAATCGTAATTATAATATTGATTGTATTGGTCAATGTCAGTATTCACAAATTGATACAGATTATACAAAGTTATTCCAAAAATATAGAAAAACCAAAGATGATCAAGAATTAATTCATGGTGAATATATTGTTAGTACTTCGACGTTTGAATTCGGTCCATTATTATATAATAAACCAAAGGATAAGAATATCGAAAGGTATACTGATAATAAAACAGTATTGAATATTATAAACCCTTCAAACTTGATAACTTTGAATGTTGATTTATGTTTCAAAAATGATATAAAATCAGAAATTTTTGTTATTGATCCACAGTCGGTCACTGTTGATCCAGGTGAGACAAAACAAGTATTCATTAGTGCTTTCCCAAAAAGTTTAGGCCCATTTGAAGACGAATTAATTATATCAATTAAAGATAATCCAGAACCATTATGCTATAAATTTTCATGTATAGGCGTAAAACCAGAACTTGAATTAGATAAAAAAATGTTAGCATTTGATAAAATCCATATCATGAAAACAGAAACAAAACAACTTATATTGAAAAATATTAGTCAAATATCTGCTTATTGGAAACTCAGTGGAATTGAACAGCTTGGTGAAGAAATAAAAATTACACCTATTGAAGGAATTATTGAATATGGAAAAGAATGTGTTATTAATGCAGAATTCCATGGAAGTAAAATTACTACGATAAAACGTTCAATCAAATTAGAAGTTAGTGATGTAGAAAGATTAAATAATGCAATTCAAACAGAAAATATTTTGGTAACAGCAGAGGCTTATGAAGCATTAATTGATTTCCATCCAAAGAATTCAGATGCTGTTATTGATTTTGGCATTTTAGGAGTCCAAGAAGAAGGAAAACAACAATACACACTTAAAAATAAGGGAAAATATGAAGCAGGTTTTAATTTCTCTGTTAAGGATAAAGAATTAAGTGAATGCTTAACATTTGTTCCTAATAATTTTGTTTTACAACCAAATGATAAACCATTTAATGTCCAAATATTGTTTAAATCAAAAAAAGAAATAGCATTTAGAGATAATAAAAATAACAATATTGTTGAATTTCAGGTATACGATCCAGCTGATGGAGATATAACCTCTAGAAGCACAGTCAAAATATTTGCAAAAGCAGTTTATAGTAAATTTAATATATATCCAGCAAAAGATTTAAACTTTGGAGCATCTATGCATGGAACTAAAGGAACAAAACAATTTACAATTGAAAATACAGGTGAATTTGATTTTAGGTTTAATATATATAATCTTAATGGAAACGATAATAAGCAAGGAAATAAAAAAAATAATAATAACAATAACAATAATAACAATAATCTTAGTGTTAATAACAGCATCAGCAGTAGTAATTATAATAATAATAATATTAGTGGAAATGTATCTACATTAGGAAGCATGAATACTAAAACCAGTAAATATGGAAGATTATCACCACCACCATCTTCGGCAATGAAACAGTTTAGCAGAAAAGAAAATAAACAAAATGATAATTCTGATTTTAGTTCATTTTCTATTGTCCCTACAACAGCAGTAATCAATGCTGGTTCTAAACAAGTCATTACTGTTGATTTTCATCCAGAATCACCTGGTATATATGATGAAGATATTGCAATAGAAATCATAGATAGAGTACCAGAATCAAATACTATTTCAGAATATCGATTAACAGGAGAAAGTTGTCTTCCCGGAATAAATATAAAAGATTTTAATTCAATATTTGAAGATCATACCGTATGTAAAAGATTAGAATTATTTAAGGTTCAAAATAATGTTTATGCTGAGGAGGATCGTGTCTTTTACTTTGGTGCTTTATTGACAGGCTTACATAGTCAAGCAAGATTTAAAATTTCAAATCCTTATAAAATACCATGTGATGTTACTTTATCATTAAAACCAAGAGGAAAATCAAGTAAGGGTGATTCATCAGAATTTCCATTTGATCTTGAACCTAAGAAAATTAATATTCCTAGTTATGAATATAGATATGTTAATGTTACTTTTCATCCAACTTCAATTCAATCATATTCAGGAATATTTGAGGCAACAGTAGAAAATATTGGTGATGTTAAAGGAAGAAATCTTCAATTTGAGATTAGAGGTGAAGGAACATTACCAAGATTTATCATTGAAAAACCAACTATAAAAAATAAGCAAGGTGTTTATATTTTAAAATTTAAGAAATTAATTATTGGCGCATCACAAACACTTCCAATTTTATTGAAAAATGTTGGAATTATTGATGCTAAAGTTAAATTGGAATGGATCCAAAATGATAATAATGAATTTATATGTCAAGAAATAAATTCATATATAACACTAAAAATTAATGAAACGGCATACATTGAAGTAAAATGTTGTCCAAAGAGTATAGGTCATAAATATTCTCAGCTAAGAATAAAAACAATTGATAACAATTTTGAAGATACCATTATTTCTTTGGAAGGTGAAGGATATCTACAGGATTATGTCTTTGAAAATTTCCCAGATGATCTTTCTGATGAAATACAATTTAAAGACTGTTATATAAATTCATTAAATCAATTATCATTTACTGTATTTAATAGATCTCAAGATTTAATTAAAGCTAAATGGGATGATGTAGAATTATTCAATTTTTCGCCATGTGCATTCCACTTAAGTAAAAATAGTAGAAGAAATATTACTGTTTCATTTAGTTCAACAAAACCTATAAATATTACTGACATAATCGCAAAATGTGTTATTAACAAAATTAAATATGTTAATCCAAATCAAATAACTGAAAGTGACTGGGATGATCATATTACAACTGTAAAATGGGTAACATCAGCTGATCCATTTTCAATTAAAGGTCAATCATTTAAAAAGATATTAGAAAAATTACCTGAACCACAGTATGAAGTGATTCCAAATTCAGAATTTATTTATGAATTGAAATTATCAGCTAATGCTGATTTTGTTTCATATGAATGTAAAATTGATAATATAAAATTTAAAAATACCATGATGTATCAAACAAGAGCATATAAATTCTTATTAAAAAATGTTGGAACAATAAAAATGGATTACTCTTTTGTTTTTATTGATGAAAAATTGGCTGAAGTTATAACTGAAACTAATGATGAGTTCCCATTCACAGTTGAGCCTGAAAGCGGATCAATTGAAGCAAATGACTCAGCATTAATCACAGTAAGATTTACACCTAATGATGTTTATGATTATCAATGTGCCTTGTTCTGTAATATTTCAAACCTTAATAGTGAAGAAAAACCATTATTAATTAATGTTTCTGGAAGTAGTTTAAGACCATTCTGTCATTTTGAATTAGATGAATGTGAATATATAACAAATGATCATCATCATCCAGATTTAGTAAATGCTAATGGAGAAGCAATAGTTTTTGATCCATTAACTAAAGTATTATCGTTCAATTCATGTGGTGTAAAAATTAGAAATTCAAAGAAATTCTATGTTGTTAATACCACACAAATATCATATGATTTTGAATGGACACTTATTGCAGGAAATGATAAAATATTTAAATGCTTAACAAAAAAAGGTAGAATTTTAAGTGGAAAGAAATTTGAAATTAATTTCGAATATATTCCAGAAAATACAGATCAAAGGGTATAAAACTTATATTTATATATATATATAATTATACATTTAATCATTTTAATTCTTATATATAATATTTTTAAATGTTGCATTAATAAATATATATTATTATATTAGGAATCTTTGTGGGTTTTTAATATTAAAGATTCAGAAATATCTGTTCCATTCTTATTAGTAGGTCAAGCAATGGAACCAAATATATATATGGATAGAGCTAGTATAAACTTTAATTCAATATTAGTAGGACATTTAAGAAAAGAAACAATTAACTTGGTTAATAGTGAAAACACACCATTCAATTTTGCATTTACTGAAAATAGCCTTAATAAAGAATTAGTAAGTACTGTTAAATATTCACCTAGTAGTGGTGTTATTCAACCACATTCAGAAATTCCAATTGAAATTATATTTAGTCCATTAGAAGAAAAACAATATAATATTAGTTTAATATGCAACGTTAAAAAGAAGCCAACACCTGTAAAAGTAAATATTAGAGGAGAAGGTTATGAAATTCATGAAAAATTAATTAGTGAAATTAATGAAAGTAATTCAATAACTCTTACACCTGGAGAAAAAACAGACAATATTATTGACTTTGGAAGAGTATATATCAATGAAAAACATGTTAAAAAGATAATTATTAAAAATACAGGTAAATTTAATATTGAATATTCATGGAAACCAATATTATCAAAATATGCAAATACATTGACCATAGTTCCAGAAGTTGGAACTGTTATTAAAGGAGAAAAGGTAGTATGTGAAATTATATTTTCTCCAAAGAATAATATAAAATTAAATAATGTCAAAGCAGCATGTTCAATTATCAATGGTAAAACATATAATATAAAGATTTGTGGAATTGGTTGTTGTCCATTAATATCAGTTGATAAACCATCATTTGATTTCGGTGTTAACTATATTAATCAACAATATTCTAAAAAACTATTTACTACTTTTCAAATTACGAATAAGGATACTAGAGAAATATCATTTGAAGTAATTCCACCAATTGATTCAGCATTCGAAGTAACAAATGATTTAACATGTCTTCTTCCAAATGAACAATCAACAATAACAACATATTTCAACCCAATGGAAGCTAGAGAATATAAAGATAAAATTAATATTGAAATTAATGGTTATATTTCTCAATCTATTAGTTTAGCAGGTGAAGGCTCAGAAATTAAGATTGAATTAGTTAACTCCGAATTGGAAAAGATCTCATTTGGAGCTGTTAATATGAATAGCCAAAATACAAAAATTATAAAAATAAGAAATAGAGCTGTTATTCCAGCAACATTCAAAATAGGACCATCTTCAGCATTAGAATCATTAATATCAAAATTTGTAACAATAAATTACGATAATGTTCAAATTACGAGTAATCAAAATGAAATTACAATGAAACCAAAAGATATTATTTCACTTGAAATTAATTTCCAACCAAAACAGAGAGTTTTAGCTTTTAATGAAGATATTGTTATTGAATGTGATTCCTTTAAGAAAAAGCTATTTTCAATATGTGGTGTTTGTCAAGGTATAGATGTTAAACTCGAAAATAATATTTTATCCTTCGGACCTGTTGTTCAACATAGTTCTACTATTAGAAAAATAAATATTCAGAATGTCGGTGATATCGGTACAAGATTTTCATGGGATCCAAGTAAATTTTACCCTGATTTCACCATTAATCCAAGTGAAGGATATATATCACCAGGTGTTGATATACCAATTGAAATAATTTTCCATCCATTAAATGTACAAGCAGAAATAAGATATGAAAATTTGATTTGTAATATAGAGCACTATCGTCCATTAAAATTAACATTAGTAGGATCTTGTATTGTTCAACCATTACAAAGTGAAGTTATTAAATTTTCGTGTCCTGTTCGTCAAGTTGATACTAAAAGTATTGTTATTCAAAACAAGACTCCAACTGTTTGGAATATTTCACCTATAATAGAAAATAATAGTTGGACAGGACAGGATGTATTTGAAGTGGAACCTGGACAATCAAAATCTTATGATATTTCATTTAAGCCATTAGAAATGAATGGAAAAGGTGAAGGAGGTAGGCATGAAGGTTCAATATTCTTCCCACTTCCAGATGGTTCTGGATTATTATATAAATTAAGTGGTACAGCTGAAAAACCAATTTCTTCAAGTGTAATTTCTAGAGATGTTCCATGTAAAACTAATTACACTGAAACATTATCTATATCCAATTGGATGAAAAGATCACAAAGGTTTAAAGTTTCATTTGAATTATTAAAACCTGATCCAGCAGTTATAGTAAAAGGAAAGGAATATATTGATATTCCAGGATTAGTTGAAAGACAATATAAAGTTAACTTTTATTCATATAAAGAAGGAACATCTAATATTAAAGTTATATTCAAAAATGAAACTACACAAGAATATATTTTCTATAATTTAAATATTAGATCAACTCCAGCTGGTGTAATATCAACAATTGAACTTTCTACAACAGCTAGAGTGTCAGTATCGAAAGAAATTGTTATATCTAATCCATTATCAACAGTAGCTTCTTTTGTAGCATCTTGTAATTCATCAGATGTATCTTACATGCATTCATTCCAAATACAACCAAAGTAATTATTTAACATATTTAATATACTATATATAAAATAAATCTTTAATAAAATAATAATAATATTAACTAAATATACATTATATTATATTAATTATATTATATTATATTAATTATATTATATTATTTTTATTTTGTTATAGATCTGATTTTAAATTACCTATAGAATATTTACCATTAATACCAAAAGAAATTACATCTAATCTTACATTAAATAGTACAGAATTAGGTATCTATTTATATGATCTAAAATTAAGTTGCTCAAGTGCAGGACCAGAAAGAAAATTACAATTTAAGGTTCCACTTGGGTTAAATCAAGTTCAAACATTTAGATTTATAAGTTATAGCAAAACTAAAACAGAATATTCATGTAAAATTGATAGTCCTGATTTTACTGTTGATAAATCAGTTATTGCCCCATCTGGTAAATATAATACATTTTTAATCAAAAAAAAAAAAAAAAAAAAAAAAAAAAAAAAAAAAAAAAATATATATATATATATATAATATATATATATATATTTATATATTATTATTATCATTATTATTATTATTATTATTATAATTATTATTAATTTTCTTATAATAAATACATTTATAGCTCAAAATGGTGGAGTGGAAGTTTGTGTTGATATTACATATGAACCATCAAAACTTGGAGATATAAGATCAACTTTAGTAGTATCTTCTCCTGTTGGAGGTGATTATGTCTGTCCATTATTTGGTCATTGTATTATTCCAAGACCTCAAGGACCAATTCTAGTAAAATCGGGTACTGCTTCATCAGTTGTATTCAAAAATGTATTTACAACTCAAGCAGCATTTAATTATTCAATTGATAATCCAGCCTTTACTATCAAAGCAGTAGATACTATTGGTCCGAAAAAAATATGTAATATGTTAATTAACTTTAAACCAATAAGTAGTACAGGTCAAAACAATAATCAAAGCAATAATTCAGGATCAGGAAATTCACAAAGTAATAGTAATTCAAAATTCTCAAATAATAATACTAGCAATAATAATAATAATAATAGTAATAATAATAACAATAATTATAACAATAATAACAATGGTAATAATAACAATAACAATAACAATAATAACTCCACAAATAACGGAAGAGCAACTACTCCTTCAAAAATTGGAAAGTTAACAATTACACATCAAAGTGGTGTTTCCTGGGTTTATTATTTAAAAGGAATATCATAATTAAAAAATTATGAATATATCTAAAAGTGTTTATAATTAAATAAATTAAAAAAAAAATTATACAAAAAATATTTAATGTAATAATTTTGCATATATTAATACCCTGAAAAAAAATACATATAAAACAAATAATTTATATATTTAAATAAAACAAAAAATTAAAAATATAAAATATAAAATATAAAATGAAAAAATAAACAGAAATGATTATATATAATATGATTTAATATATATAATTTATTTATTTTTATTTTATTTTTTGTATATTTCTTTATTATATAGTAATTTAAATAATTTATTGTTTTTATTATTAATTATTTGTTTTAAATTCTATTTTTTTGTATTGTTTAGTACATGAATAAAATCTTCCTGTGAAATATTTTTTACCTAAATTAATACAATCATAATATAAATATATTAACAATAAATTTTATTATTAAATTTACATACATATACTATAATTCTATATAGTTAAAATTTTAATTATTAATATTATACTTACAATATCTACACTATTATTTTCATTTTTTAATTTATAAATTCTTTTTAATGCATACAAGCCAGTTTTTCTAAACAATTCTTTAATATCCGCACCACTGTATCCATTAATTCTTTCAGCTATTATTTTATAATCAACATTATCACTAATGGGCATACGTTTACCAATAACTTTTAAAATTGATTCTCTTTGAGCACAATCAGGTAATGGTACATGAATAAGATGATCAAGACGACCTTTAAGGAAAAAAAAAAAAAAAAAAAAAAAAGATGGATATATTAATTTATTTTAATACCTATTATATATTATATGAAAATAAACATTCTAACAATATAGTACCTGATCGTGTTATTGACGGATCTAAAGCTCTAACATTATTTGTAGCACCTAATATTATAACTTTATATTGACCTGAATTTAATTCATCAAGTTGTAAAATTAATTGTGACGATAACTATGAATATATAATAAATTATTATTATTTATTTATTTATTTATTTATTTATTTATTTATTTATTTATTTATTTATTTATTTATTTATTTATTTAATTTCAAATTAATAAGTTTTAAAAAGTCTATCATATATTTACCTTTTGTACAATACTATTATCACCCTTTCTTTTTGAAAAAAGAGATTCCAATTCATCTAAAAATATAATTGCTGGTTGTGTACTTATTGCTAAATCAAAAAACTTTTTAATTGCTTTTTCAGATTGACCTACCTTAAATATATGTATATATGCATATAATTAATATTATTGTTTTATTGACTTAGAGTTTTATCATTATTGTTTTTAACTTTAATTATAATTTATTATTTTTAACATACTTCTCCTTTAACCAAATCAGATATATTAATTAGAATAAATCTTGAATTTATTTTCGTTGCGATTGCCTTCGCTAAAAGAGTTTTACCTGTACCAGGAGGACCATATCTATTTATAATAATTATAAGAATTTTATATATTAAATAAAATGGAAAATCATGAATAAAAATGTATATATTAATACCATTATATTGTTAATTTTATATATATAATACTTACAATAGTACACCTTTCGTAGCTTGAATGCCTAAACGATTATAAGCTTCAGGGTTATTGAAATACCATATTACTGATTCCTCAATATCTTCCTTTTATATTATATACATATATAGTTGATTTTTAAAAAAAAATAATAATTATTATTTTATATAAAATACCATAATTTTTTATAAAAATAAAAAAAAGAAAGAAGTAAATAAAATTAAAAAGACATACTTTAACTTTATCAAGACCACCAATATCGTCCCATTGTATTGATTCGTTTACAGAAGAATCATAAGAATTTTTAATATTATTATTTAAAACACGATTAATGGAATCTATAAATTTTTTTTCTGTAGGTCAAAAATAGTCATATAAGAAAGAATTCATTTTCATATTTAAAAAATTTTATAAAATAAAATTAAATGAAAAGTTAAAATAAAAATAAAAAAAAAAAAAAAAAAAAAGGAATTTAATGAAATGCCTTACCTAAATTATCATTCGAAGAATTCTGAATTATAAATTTACAAACAGCTATAATATCATTATACGTAAATCTTTTACATAAATTTGCAATTTTAATTAAGTCAATTGAATTTATTTCTTCATATTCATTTAAATTATTTTTAAATATTGATATTATATTATTTGTATCAGGATTTTGTATATCTATAAATTCCTGTTTAAATATATATATATAAATTTAGTTAATATTCAGCAATATTGTGTAGTTACGAAAATTATTAAATATCTAAAATTGAAATATACTTCAAAATAGTTTTTTATAATAGGATGGATATCATCTAAGGAATTAGATTTTCCTATCTATTATTAATATTGTGATAATTTTTATATTAGAAAATTAATTTATTATAATTAATTATAAATTAATAAAAAAAGTATTAATATTTTTTTTTTTACTTACTATTATAATTTCATTTTGATATTTTTTGGTATTGTCCATAAAGTTATATATAAATTGATAATTTGAACCATTTCTATTAAATATCTCTTCACAGTTATCAAAAATTACTAAAATATAATAATAATTTTAATTTTTATTCTTCATTTAATGTATAATATATATATATTTATATAATTACATATAGAAGGTTGATGTTTATAAGCATATTCAAAATAATTATTTAAACAAGTCTCTATATTTAATGGATATCTTAAAAGCATATCAGCTAAACTAACAATAACAATCTTTTAATATTAAACAATTTAAATATTAATAATTTTAAATGTCACCATATTTTCTAAAATTTACTTATAATTAATAGATATACCTCATAATTATTGTAATTCTTTAATAAATTTTCGACATATTTAGTTTTGCCTTATTATAATAAAAAAAATGTTAATATATTAATATATTTATATTCAATTATTAATTATAAAAATTATTACCATTTCCTGTTATAAGTAAAGGTTTATTTGTTAATAAATTCATCTATCTATCTTTATTGCTTTTCTTGTTAAAAAATAATTCCACTTTTATAAGTTAAACCATTATACTAATAATTTAATATAAAAACATATAAACATAATCACGTGAATACTCATTATTAAAAATGAAATTAAAAAACATATTTTTATTTTATTTCATGAATTAATTTAAATCATACAAATATAGTTTGATTAATTTAATTTAACAGTGGAAATATAAAATATTTATTTGTAGTTTTTTTTTAAAAAAAAAAAAAAAAAAAAGAAAAAATAAAGAATTAAAGTATTTAAAAATTATAATATTAAAATATTAAATATACACTTTTCTTTGTATATATTATAAATTTGAATTATTTAAAAAAAAAAAAAAATGAGTTCAGAAAATAAGAAGGAAGAAGTATCAAAAATTGAAAATGAAGAAGAATTACAATATTTAAATTTAATTAGAAAAATAATAAAAGAAGGTGAATTAAGAAATGATAGAACAGGTACTGGAACTCGAGCAATATTTGGTCCAAATCCCTTAAGATTCTCTCTAAAAGACCATTTTCCATTATTAACAACAAAAAAGGTTTTTTTCAGAGGTGTAGCAGAAGAATTGTTTTGGTTTTTAAGAGGTGATACTGATGGAAAAATATTATCAAAGAAAGGAATTCATATATGGGAAGGTAATGGTTCCCGTGAATTTCTTGATAAAATTGGTTTAACAGATAGAGAGGAAGGTGATTTAGGACCAATATATGGTTGGCAATGGCGTCATTTTGGTGCTAAATATGTAGATTGTCATACAGATTATACAGGTCAAGGAAAAGATCAACTTCGTGATGTTATTGACAAAATTATAAATAATCCAACTGATAGAAGAATCATAATGTCAGCTTGGAATCCAGCAGGTAAGATAAAAAATATATTATTATTATTATTATAAAAAAAAAAATTATAATATACAAATATTCTAATAAAAATAAATTTTCATATACTAATTCATAAAAAATATTATAGACTTATCAGAAATGGCATTACCACCATGTCATATGTTCTGTCAATTTTTTGTTTCAAATCCAGAAACAGATCCAAGTTTATCTTGCATTCTTTACCAAAGATCTTGTGATGTTGGTTTAGGTGTTCCATTTAATATAGCAAGTTATTCATTGTTAACATGTATAATTGCTCATGTCATTGGAATTAAACCTGGAACATTTATTCATGATATGGGTGATACACATATTTATAATAATCACATTGAAGCATTACAAGAACAATTAAAAAGAACTCCAAGACCATTCCCTAAATTGATAATTAAAAAAAATTCAAATGAAGGAGTTGAACCTCACAAAAAAATGCAAAAGACATCTAATAATAAAATAAAAACGAATAAAACAGTAGATCAAATATTGAAGGAAATAGAAGAATTTACATTTGATGATATTGAAATAGTAGATTATAATCCACATGGTAAAATATATATGAAAATGTCAACATAAAAAAAATAATAAAAAAAAAAAAAGAATTAAAAAATTTATATGTGTAAATAAATATTTAATAATAATAATAATAATAATAATAATAATAATAATAATAATAATAATGAACCTATAAATAAAAATTATGAAAATAAAAATAAATCTGTAATATAACAAATAAATGTCAAACACTATGTATATCATATATCAATTTAAAAAATAAACATATACTAATATGTTTATTCTCAAAAAAAAAAAAAAAAGAGGAAATAATTATATATATAAAATTATATATTTGATATATATTTAAATTATAAAAATTAAATTAAATAATAAATAAATTTTATTCATAATTCTATTGTTATGTTTAAAATAATATATATTATATTAATATTCATCTAACTTTGTAAAAATATTAACATATCGTTATTTAAAAAAAAAATAATAATAAGAAAAACTTTAAATACGTAAATCTATTAACAATGAAATAATAATTAAAATAAAAAATAAATAAATAAATATAAATTAAAATTTTTAAAAACTGACTAATAAATATGAAGATGAAATATGAAATATGAAATATGATATTATTTAATCAGCTTTTTTTGGTTTCTTATTATTTTTGTTTTCATTATTTCCATTTTCTTTCCTCTTCTTTGAATTATTTATCATATCTTGTTTATGATGTATTTTTTGTTTATCATATTTACTCATGGTATTAATTGTTTTACGTTGAATTGGTCTATTTCTTAATTTCTTCTTCATTTCTTTTGTTGGTTTTTTCAATTGTAACATCCATTCAGGTACATCACAACCAGAACTCTTCATTACGTTAACAATACTATATAATGATAATATATAGATATATATTTTATAATTTGTTATTTTTATAGTTTAATATTACATAAATATTCATTAATATTAAAGGAAAATAATATTAAATATTTATATTATTTAATAAATCACAATTAAATAATATATAATAATAGTGGTTATAATAATAATAATAATAATAATAATAATTCATTATATAATTTACCTTTTTAAATATGTAACATCATCTCTTGAAAAGAATGTAACAGCTTCACCATCTCTACCAGCACGACCAGTTCTACCAATTCTATGAATATAACTTTGAACACTTTGTGGAAAATCATAATTAATAACTAGTTTTACCCCCTTAAAATCCATACCACGAGCCATTAATTCAGTTGTAATTAATACCCATATTTTTCCTATTCTAAAGTTATTAACAATATTATCTCTCTATAATATAAAAAATAATTATTTTATATTTATAATAAATAAATATATATAATTAATTAATAAGTTTAATATATACATAAATATATAATTATTAATAAACTTTTAAAATATTCATTTATACTTGTGCTTTAGTTCTTTCTGAATGTATAACATCAACATTAATTCCATCATAGACTAATTCATGGAAAAGTTCTTTAGCTCTTTCAACTGATTGTACGAAAATTAATACAGGTGGTTTTAATCCACTTTGAATCATTTGTCTCATTTCAATTAATTTACCCTCTTCACCACCAACATATACTAACTTTTGTTTAATTGTCTCTGTTGCAGCATTCCTTTACAATCATTAATAATAATTAACATACAAAATATTAATAATTATATAAAATATATATATATATATATATAAATCTTAATATATCTTTAATTTTCTATTAAATATTTAGTAAATACTAACTTTTCACCAATAACAATTCTTATTGGATCTTTCATAATAGTTCTTGCAATAGATTCAACACCAGAGTGAATGGTTGCACTAAATAATGAAGTTTGTAATGTTGTTGAATTACAAGCTGCAATAATTTCATCCATTTGTTCTAAGAAACCTAATTCAAGTAATCTATCAGCTTCATCGAGAATCAATTGTTGAACACTTATTATATTGTTATTGATATTGTTATTGTTATTATTATCATGATGATGATGATGATGATGATTAAGATTATGATTAAGATTATGAATATGATTATGAATATGATTATGAATATGATTATGATTATGATTATGATTATGATTATGATTATGATTATGATTATGATTATGATTATGATTATGATTATGATTATGATTATGATTATGATTATGATTATGAATATAATTATGATTATGATTATGATTAAAATATAAATATAAAAACAAAGTATATATGTTAATTATATATATATATATGTAAAGCAATTCATATTATCATTAAAGGTGCATTATAAATTATTTTATACCTATCTAACTTAATAGATTCATGTTGAATTGCATGAACTAAACGAAGTGGAGTACTAATTAAAATGTCTATAATAAAATTATTATGAACATAAAATTAAATAAAATATTATAAAATAATTTAATATTAAAATTATTTACAAATTATTATAATCATAATACTATGTAATTATATCTTAATTACCATAATTTTTATTATATCCAGTTTCTGTATTTAAATTAGTAGCTTTAGAAAGTAAGCAAATACGGAATGGTTTGCCTTTAGCTAATAATTGAAATTCTCTGTGAATCTAATAATATATTTATAAAAATGGAATTGAAAAAAAAAATTTTTTTTTATTTTTTGGTTAACATTATTGTATAATAAATTGTTTTTAATACTATATAATAAAATTTTTTATAATTAAGAATTATATGATAGTAATTTTTTTTAAAAATATACTAACTTGTTGTGCCAATTCACGAGTTGGTGATATAATAACTGCACGAAAACCTTTTTTCATTGGAGCTTTTAATAAATGTAATATTGGAATAATAAATGATAAAGTTTTACCAGAACCTGTTGGTGAACATGCAATTAAATCTCTTTTCTTTAAATATTATACAATTATAGTTAAGAATTTTGAATTTAATACTTTTTCTCGTTTAATATTATTATACATAAATCTAAAATGTTCTTTAAAATAAAAAAAAAATAATAATAATATATAAAATTACATGTAACATAATTGTTGTTGCTTGCATTTGAATAGGAGTTGGAACTGTAAAACCATTATCCTTAAGATTATTTTCAAGATAGGGTTTAATATTATATCTTTAAAATAATAATAATAATAATAATAATAATAATAATAAATCAATAATTTTATTCTATTTTATTTCATAATGATTTTTAAATATTGTTACTAGTACAAATAATAATGCATACATAGATTTTAAATCTTCAAATGATTGTATTGGATTTGGAACATCTGTACCATATATTTTTATTCTATGATTTAATCTGAATTTTTGAACCTTATAATAAATATAATAGAAAAAAAAAAAATTAAAAATAAAAAAATAAATGATATATAATTAAAAAAAAAAAAATTAGTTTATTTCTTAAAATTTTAACTTAAAATTATTTTACTTACTTCGCTTTGATTTGAGAAATCCATTTCTGATTCTAATTCAACTTCGACTATTTATTAAAATGTTATTATTAATATTAATAAATAATATAATAAAATAATAAAATAATATATATATATATATATATATAATGTACCATTTTTCTTTTCTTCTTTTTTTAATTTTTTATCTTTTTTAATTTTTTTGGTATCATCTTTTTCATTCTTTGTTCTATTGGTATTAAAAAAATCTAATTCTGGAACTGCAGATTCTTCTTCAACATCAACAGTATCTTTTATTTCTTCAACATTTGCTTTATTCTTTGTTAGATATATACATATAATAAATAATTTTAAAAAAAAAAAAAAAAAAAAAAAACATTTATAATATTTTTATTATTAATTAATTAAACAAATTTCTATTATAAAATTTACATTTTATATTTTTATTTTTAAAATTTGAATTACCTTAAATATATCAAAATCTTCTTGATAACGTTTAGAATTAAATTTTGTTCCTTTTCCCAATAATTTAAAAAAATCCATATTATTAATTTTTATATAATATTAAATATTATTAATTTTTTTTTTTTTTAATTTCAAATTAATTTTTTTTTTTTTTTTTTATAATATTTAAAGCTTTAATATATAAAAAATTAATGAATAAAAATTAAAAAAAAAAAAAAAAAAAAAAAAAATAATATAATAAAATTAAAATTAAAAATTAAATATATAAATATATTGGTAATTCAATTTATATATATTATTAATTAATTAATAATATATATCAATCAAAAACTGATTGAATAATAATAATTTAATAAAAAAATCAAAAATGCGTTAACCGGGAATCGAACCCGGGCCATTTGCTTGGAAGGCAAATATTCTACCTCTATACTATTAACGCTCCATATTCACTTGAAATGGGACATATCAAATATTCAATATTTTTCAACTATAAATCAATAATTAACCCTAATCCTTTAAAAATTTTCTTAATAGTGGATTATTAACATTTTAAAATATAACATTTCTATTAATATTTTTATTAAATCTTGTTTTATATCATAATTATTTCATTAATATCTAATATTTATATATATCTGGTATAATTTTATAACTAAATTACATGAATTATTATATAAAATTATATATAAGTAATTAATATCATTCAAAATTGGATAAATAATAATTAATATTTCATTTTCTTATAATCTTTTCTTTGTAGGATTATTAGTTTATTATTTATTTACAGTTTTAATTATTCTTAACTTTTAAAATATTAATTATTCTTAAGTTTTAAAAATTATTATTATTATATGAAATTATAAGATCATTTTATATTTTATTCATAAAGTATTATGATTATTAAATAATTATTAATAAAGAAATTTATTATTAAATAATCAATTTAATTTCAACATATTAAACATTCTTTTTTTCGTTTTTTCTGAATATATAATGAATATTATGTCATTTTTATTTCATAAATTATATATACAAATTTATTACATAATATATAGTTTAGTAGTATTTTTATATAAGAAATAATATTTTTTAAAAATAATAAAAAAAAAAAGGAAAATTTTTTATATTAAAATTTTTTAAAAAATTTTAATATATTTATTATAAAAATAAGTTATTTTACTATTTTTTGTAATTATATATATAGATAGATTAGTTCTTTTTTTTTTATAAATCTATATAATGTAAATAATTATATTTTTTTTTAAAAAAAATTAATTATTAAATGTATTATTAATATAATTTAAAAGAATAATAATTTAGAAAGAAGAAATAGAAAAATAGAAAATATATATTCATTCGATATTTTGATTTAATTAATGTGAAAATATTATTCTCGAAAATTTAATAAAAAAAAAATAAAACAAATCAAATATTGTATTTATACAAAATAAAAAAAAAAAAAAAATACTATCTATTTAATTAATAATCCTATTAAAAAATGGATTCTGTACAATCAAAAAGACTTTTAGATGATTATGGTGTTCCATATTCATTAAATTCAGGAAGTATTCCTAATGAAAAGAATAATAGGTTTATAAAATCACCTACTGAAAAATATACAAAAAATATAACAAAATTGGAAGTAAAAGAAAAAGACCAAAAAAATGATAATGAAAAAATATATGTTTGTGTTAGGAAACGTCCATTAAATAGTAATGAAATAAAAAGAGAGGATAAAAATGCTGTCTATATTAAAGAAAATAAGACAGTTATTGTACATGAACAAAAGTAATAATATAAAAAAAAATTTAATTATAAAACATTCACATATCTAATTTTTTTTTTATTTGATCATTAATAAAAGATTAAAACTAGATCTTACAAAATATATAAATTATCATTCATTTACTTTTGATTATGCATTTGATAGTGATGCTAGTAATAAAGATGTAAAATATCAATTTATAATAAAGATAATTATATATATAATTAATAATATATTAAATATATAATTTATTTATTATAATCAAAAGGTTTATGATCAAACAGGGGCATCGTTAATTGAACATGTATTTAATGGTGGAACTGCAACATATTTTTGTTAGTAAGTACTATATAAAATTAATTATTTGATATTAAATATTATTTTTTTATATATAAAACTGAATAATTAATTTTAATATTAAAAAAAAAAAAATAAGTGGCCAAACTGGATCAGGAAAAACATATACAATGATGAATCCTGAACAAGGTATCTTTTCTTTTTTTTTTTTTAATTAATTAAAACAATATTAAAAAATTTTTCAAAAAAAAGAGAATAAAAAAAATTATAACTATATATATATATATTTAATATATCGAAAAAAAGGTTTATTTATTCTTGCGGCAAAAGATATATTTTCATTATTACAAAAAGAAAAATACTCTTTTATATCAGTATATATTAGTTTTTATGAAATATATCAAGGTCAATTATATGACCTTTTAAATAATAAAAAAAAAGTTTATGCTCGTGAAGATAATAATCAACAAGTATGTATACAAGGGCTTTCAGAATATGAATGTTTTTCTGAAAATGAATTGATGTCAATTTTTATTAATGGAAAAAATAGTCGTGTAACATGTAATAACTTCAATTAAGATATTAAAATATTATTAAAATAATATTAATATATTAAATACTAAAAATAATAACATTTTATAGCTAAAGAGGAAAACTAATAATATTATTATCATTAATATCATTATTATTATTGTTAAATATTATTATTATCATTATTATCATTATTATTATTATTAAAATTATTTACAATGAAGCAACCACAGGATCAAATCCTGATTCTTCAAGATCTCATGGAATTTTCCAAGTAGTTCTTAAAGATAAATCTAAAAAGAATTTACCAATATATGGAAAATTTGTATTTATTGATTTAGCGGGAAGTGAAAGAGGAGCGGATAGGGATGATACAGATAAGCAAACTATGTAATAGATTTATAAAATATATGTCTTATAATAATAATATTAACATATTAAATTTAATTGAATATTATTATTGTATTATTTAGTTTATATTCCATATTCTATAACTAAAAATAATAATACTCTTTTTCTTTTTATAAAATAATATAAAAAAGATTGGAAGGTCAAGAAATTAACAAAAGTTTACTTGCATTAAAAGAATGTATTAGAGCTATAGATCAAGAATCAAAACATACTCCTTTTAGACAGAGTAAATTAACCCAAGTAAATATTATATTAAATAATAGTAATATATATATATATATATAAAAGAATAAAAATGTAATAAAATTTATTGACTTACTATTATTATTACAACAATAACAATAAAGGTATTAAAGGATTCATTTATTGGTAATAGTAAAACATGCATGATAACAACTATATCCCCTAGTTCTATGAATATAGATCATACATTAAATACTTTACGATATGCACATAGGTATAGTATTAGTACTAAATAATTTACATATAAATTAATTATTATAAAAATATAAAGGAATCTAAAAGAAATTTAATTTATTTTAATAAAATATTGATGAAAAAACAAAATAATTTTATGAAAATAATAATAAAACAATTTTTTTAAGAGTAAAAGAATTTGGTCAAGAAATAACTACAAGCAAAGCAATAGCTAATGAAGCGCTTACTACTGAAAAGAATAACAAAAATAAAACTGATATACAAAAAATGGATAAGAAATATATTGAAAAAGTCAATGAAATAAATAACAGTAGTAATAATACAAGTAGTAGTAGTTTAACTAGTAATGAGAAAAAAGATAAAACCAAAACTTTTCCTAAATCCTCAAAATTACCAACCTATCAATACTATAATAATAATAAAAAGAAAAATTCTAATTCATCTTTAATAGCTCAAATAAAATTAAAAAATGGAAAAATAAAAAATTCATCACCTCCAAGTAACGGTAATACTATTATTGATACGACTGAAAATCTTAATAATTTTAATAATTTACATGATAGCCCATCAGTTAAACCAATACCCCAAACCTTACCTCCAATTACAAAATCTGAAAATGTTAAACTCATGGATATGAATAAAGATGAGAATATGGGAAATAAAAATAAAAATAATATAATTAAAGAAAATGATAATGATGTAATATCTGCAGGAAATGTAAGTCTATATTTAATATATATATATTTACAATACTTAATATTGCTATTATTATATTAATTACAATATTGTGATTATTTTAATTATATATATTAATTATATTTCTTATTTATAAAAATTGTTTTGTCAAAGATATATGAAAATTTGAATAAATGTAAATCAAGATCAAATAGTCCTGAAAAAGTACATTTATTAAGGAGAAAAATCTTTTCAAGTGGGGATGCAAATATAAAAAGTTCATTTATACCAACCATGAGAAAAGGATTAAAAAGTAATAATAATAAAAATAATAATAAGAACTTATTTAAAAAAGAAATTATCGAAAATAATCAATTAGAATATAGTAAAGAAACAATTCAAGCATTTTCTGAAAAATTATATTCATTTTCTGAGTTAAAAGAATATGAAGAATTATTATTTACTAATATTAAAAAAAGATTTCATATTGAAAATGAAAATGATGGTGATATTCCATTAAGTATAAAAAGTCATGAATCAGCCATAATATTTAATGATTTAATTAATAATACTGAAATCTTACTTGAAAAAAAGATGAAACTTATAAAAGAAATTAAATCTATGATGAAATCATATTCAACTTTATAAGATTTTTATATATATATATATAATATTATATTAATATTTATATATATTCAATTCAATTAGTATTTATAGACTATTAAAATTTTTTATAAAATCGTAATGTCAATAATATGAATTATAAATTAGTTATAATTATTATTGTGAAAATATCAGGATTAAAAATATTGAAAAATCTATTATTTTTCTTTTACTCTATTTTGCTTTTTGTTTTTACGTTTTATTTTTATTTTTTTTTAAAATTAATTATATATATTAATATATATAATAAAAAATATTTAGTTAGAGAATATATATATATTCATAAAAGAAAAGCAAAATCCAGTAAAGAATTAAAATAAAATAAAATAAAATAAAATAAAATAAAATAAAATAAAATAAAATAAAATAAAATAAAATAAAATAAAATAAAATAAAATAAAATAAAATAAAATAAAATAAAATAAAATAAAATAATAAAATAAAATAAAATAAAACAAATAAAAATAAATAGATGAAAATTGAAAAACAAAAGAATATTAAATATAATAAAATAAAATTTAAATAAATTATAAAATATTAAAAAATCAAAAAATTTATTTATATATTATATTTTATATTTATTAATTTTTTTTAATTTTTTTTTTATTTAATCTTTTTTTTATTAATGCATATCAAATGAAATAAATTTTAATTTTGTTTAGTGTTTCGTTTTATATCGTATTTTTGTTTTATTTTATTTTATTTAGATTTCATTTCAAATGAAATAAATTTTAATTTTGTAATGTGTTTCGTTATATATCGTTATTTTTTGTTTGTAAATCTTTTTTTTTTTTTTTTTTTTTTTTTTTGTTTATTTTATTTTATTATATTTTATTTTATTTTATTTTATTTAGATTTCATTTCAAATGAATATCTAAAATAATATATATATGAATAAAGTAAAAAAAATATATTTCTATATATTTATTTCTTTTTATTTTTTTCTAATAAAGAAATAAATTTTATATATAACAATAATAAAATATTGTCATAATAAATCATTTTATAATATAAATACTTTAATTTTACTGAATTTATATTATAAAAGAATAAAATTTATACATATAATATATGAAATTTTTTAAAAAAAATTTGCATATATTTATAATAAATGGAAAAAAAAATAAAATTATACAATAAAGTAAATTTATATTTTTTATAAATTATAAATTATTAAATTTTTAATTATTTAAATTTAAAAATTATTTTATTTAAACAGTGCATGCATAATTAACATTTCTTCCCTTATCATTTAAAGCAGCAATTAAGTCATTAATTTTTTGACATTTAATAGCGTTAATAATTAATTGAGCATTAAAATCAGCAGCAGCTGGTGAAGTATGTTTATAATCAGATGGGAACCAATTATTTGTTTTTAAATAATTTTCACCAAGTCTTTCATATTGACGAGCAATATAACTGTAAAGATCAATATATGGAATTTTCATTTCATCTGAAACTAATTTCATAAAACCTTGGAAACGACTACCTTCTGGAATTTTTCCATCAACGAAAGAGAAATTTGGAGTTAAAGATAAAAGAAGTGGAGTAGCACCTTTAGCTTGAACTTGTTTAGCCATTTGACGTATATACCATGGGAAAGTATGAACAACTTCTTGTTGACCATTTGATAAAGTAACAGTAACAGTTTCATCACCTTCACCACCAGCAGAACCTCTTTCAGTAGAAGCATGTGGACCACCAACATCATTATGACCGAATTGAATGAAAACATAATCACCTTTAGAAACACCTTGAATTAATGAATTCCATCTACCATCACGCCAGTAAGATCTAGCACTTTGACCAGATTTAGCTTGATTATTAACAGTACTAGTAACATAATCACCTAAAAACTTACCCCAACCATTAGTTTTTCTATTATTAGCTCCATTACTATCAGCTGTTGAATCACCAGCAATGAATATAGTATTTGGTTTATTACCAGCAGTAGCATTTGAGGTATTACCAGGATTATTATTATTATTATTATTATTGTTATTGGAACCTGGTATACATTGAGAATACCATTCATTTACTTTATTACAATAATAACCACTTACACAACATGTTTCACCATAAAAATTTTGACCTCCACATTGACCATAAGCTGCATTACAAGCTGCGTTAACAAAACCAACAATGGTTAAAGCAAAAATGAAAATACCTTTGAATTCCATATTAGTTTTTTTTTTATCTATTCTTTTTTTTTTTTTTTTTTTTTTTTTTTTAAATAATAATAATTTTTAAATTATTTTTTTTAATAATAAAAATAAAAACAATTAATTATTATTATTGTTATTTTTAAATAAAAATTAAAGGAAAAAATCATTTATTTATATAATTTTTAAAAAAATAAAAATAAAAAAAAAGTATGATTAAAATATAAATACAATATATTGTAATATAATCATTATTATAAAATAATTATTAATAACAGTTTTTGAGATAAATCCTTAATATTTTTTTAATAAATTCTTTATAAATAATATATATAAAATGAATTAATAATATAATATAAATCTTTTTTTTTTATTTTTTATTTTAATTAGTATTAATCATAAAATAAAATAAAGAATAATAATAACTGTTAATATAATTTTTAATTATTAAAATTTAATAAATAATCCTTTATTATGATATTTTTTATAAATTTAACTTTGAAAATTTATGTGATAATAATAAACCTTATTAATTAATATTTTTAATGTCAACCAATAAAATAAATCAATTTTCTTATATACATTAAATAAATTTTCAAACTTTAATTTAAATAAAAAGTAAAAATGAAAATATTTTTAAAAAAAAATTTAATATATATAAAAGTTTATTTTATAATAAATAAATTAATTTAATTTATTAGGATAAGAAGAAAGTATTTTAACAAATAAAAAAACGGAAAAAAAAAAAAAGTAAAATATATTAAATAATAATGAAATAAAATAAAACAAAATAAAATAAATATAAAATATATACAATAATAAATAGATAATAATAATAATAAATAAGTAAATAATAATAAAAGTAATTATAATAATAATAAATAATAAATAGTAAATGATAATAAATAGTAAATAGTAAATAATAATAAATAATAGAAAATATAATAACGAAAATTGAAAAAAAGTATTAATTGATAACCTAACAACAAAAGTTTTTTTTATAATAATTTTCATATATAAAAACATTTAATTATAAATTTAATAAATACTGATATATTTTTTTTTTAAAAAAATTTTTTTTTATTTACATTGACAAAGTCATGTAAAAGCATAAACATATAAAAATTGTTTCATTTGAAATATTTAATTTAATTTTACGTTGTTGTATAACAAAGAATAATTAATAATAGCTAATAAAAATGATTATAATTATAATTATAATTTTAATTTTAATTTTAATTATAATGATTAAGAAAGAGAGAGAGAGAAAAAAAAAAAAAAGTTGATGACATAATTTTTTTTAAATGTATCATGCGAATTTTTTAATTTCTTTTAATAAACAATATTATAAAAATGTTATAATATTTTAATGTTTCACAAAAAGATGATAAAAAAAAATGATGTGAATCTTTATTAAAAAAGAGATTTGCATAATTAAATAAATTCTTTTTTTTTTTTAATAATTAATTGTTTTTTAATTAATATTCATATTTATTTTTTCTTGGAATGTATAAATAAAAATTATAATAATTATTTATATTTTAAATATTAAATGAATTTACAATATTAAATTCTAAATTTTTTTTTCTTTTAATAATCAATAAATATAATCTTTACTATGTTATTCTTTTTTTTAATTAAAAAATATTAACAAATAAAAGACATACTTTTATAATATAAAGTTATATAATTTTATTATTGTAACATTCTTTTTATATATTCATTATAATAATTAGAATGATAATCATTAATAAAAGGCCAAGTTTGTTTAAAAATAGTCCAGAACATCTTAACTTGATTTAAATTATATATTTATACAGATTTATTCCACTTTTTTGTATTATTATTTGATGATGAATATTTATGAATTAAAATATTTAATTTATTACTAATAAATTTACTATCTAAATAATTAACATTTTTATTTGCTAACGCATACAATATCATTTATTTATTGAAATTTATTATAATGATTCAAGTATTAAAATAAAGAAATTAAAAAAAAAGAAAAGAAAAAGAAACTACGTATAAAAGTAAAATAAAAACTAAAATAAACCAATAATAATAATAATAATAATAATAATAATAATAATAATAATAATAATAATAATAATAATAATAATAATAATAATAATAATAATAATAATAATAATAATAATAATAATAATAATAATAATTGATAATAATAAATAATAATAATAATAATAATAATAAATAATAATAATAATAATAATAATAATAAATAATAATAATAATAATAATAATAATAATAATAATAATAATAATAATAATAATAATAATAATAATAATAATAATAATAATAATAATAATAATAATAAATATAAAAAGTAGGAAAAAATTTATACAATTCATTAAATCATCATTTTATATTTTAATATATAAACTGATTTATCCCATACACACAAACTATAAATAATTAAAAGTAGTACAAATTTTTTAATTAGATATATTTTTTTATTTACTATTTTTATATATCTTAATAGCTAATTATTTTTTTTTCTTTAAAAAAAAAAATAATAAAAGTTAATGATATAAAAGAAAATTTTTCTTTTTTTTTTTTTTTTTTTTTTTTTTTTTTGTTTTAATATATATTTAATTTTTTTTATATATTTATCATATATCTTTTTATTTAAAATTATTTAATTATAATAATAATATATTATATTTTAAATTATTTTAAAATATTTTTTTTATTATATATGCACTTTCAGGTGTATTATATAAAAAAAATTTATTAACAGTTGGATGGAATACCACACCAGTTATTATTTTCAACACCCCAGTCACCTGATTCATCAGTGTAGTAGACAAAGCTACAGCTACTACAACATTTGTAACCTTGTTTAGTAAACTTTTCAGAACAAGTATTACCGACAGCACTTGATTCACCTCCACCACAACCACACCATTGGTTGTTTTCAACACCCCAATCACCATCAGAATCTTTGTAAATAACTTGACAACCAGCCTTACAACATTTGTAACCTTGGTTACGAATAGCAGCGGGACAAGAACCATCACTACCACTACCACCACCAGTACCACCACTGGCCTTGTAAATGGAAAGAATACCATTAGCAACCATAATTTCAGTTTGAGCCCAGAATCTGTGATATGTGAATTCTGGTGGATCACCTCCATTAAGGAAGTTTTCAACTTGAGCCCAATCTGGATCTTGTTTATACTTTGGACGAATATCAATGAAAGTAACACCATTCTTAATGTTAGCACCTTGAGCATTCTTACCAGTCCAACCAGATGGAACATAAACTTCACCACCGAATTTAGCATAATCTTCACGTGCTTCTTTAACAGCATAACCAAGACTATCCTTGTAATTTTCCATAGCATCCATTACATCAATAACAAGATCAATACCTTCTTGGTCATTATCTTTTAAGGAAACCCAGAGTAAACCTTTAATAATTGAAGCAACGGTACCAAGATCTGTACCTTCAGAAGAGGAAGTACCGTGAAGTGAAGCATTAAGGTTAGCTTTATTAAAGTTAGAAGAATTCCATTCATCTGGATTACCTTCCCATTTAATATTAGTACAGTGAGTAATTTCTCCATTACTAACACGAACATTCTTTTTAACCCATTTAGCCCATTCTTGACAAACTTTACCAGCTCTTTCATCACCACTAAGGTAATATAATGAACAAACACGTTCCATACCCCAACCTTGCATACCAGACCAATTGTTGGATGGTGGATCGTGATAAACTGGTTGCCAATCATAGAACATACCATAGAAAGTAGTAATTGAACTATCTGGTTGAGCATAGTGACCTTGCCATGAGTTAGTGGCACCACCAGCAATACAACCTTCAGAAGATTGTAACCATCTGAATAATTCTAATTGACGATCAAGAGATGTTGCCCAATCCTCAGCACCAGTACTAGATTTTGGTTTGAAAGCTGGTTCAGAAGAAAGTACCCAAGCAGCTAATGGATTTTGGTAACCACTGTGAGTGTGGGAAGAACTAATTCTCCAAGCCCAATCACCTTGTAAACCACCACCCCAAGCGAAGTACCAAGAAATAAGGTAGTGAGCAGAATTTTTACCACTACCAGCAGCACATTTATTATAACCAATACAATTACCAATCTTCTTGAAATATTTATCATATTGAGCATAACGCATATAATCACCAAGCTTAGCAGCTTTAGCAGCAACAGCAGAAAGATCTTGTCCATCTTCCTTAGCCCAAATATATCCAAAGTAAGCAGCTTGAATAGCACGAGCATCAGCATCTGGAGCAGCAGTGTATCTCCATTGTTTTGAGTAAGAATTATCACCAGTGAAAAGATCTAAGAAACCATTTGGACCTCCCCACTTGAATTCTTCCCAACATGGATGTGGAATAGTTTTCCAAGTAGATTCAGAGGAACCACGTTGGAAAGTGTTAATGAAAGATGGTTTAGAAGTACCATCACCTTGTTGACCATAACCATACCAATTATCACCATCAATAATCCAGTGCATAGCATACATATCCCAATTACCATAGGCTTGTTGAAGTTCTTGAGCAATTGGATCTTGACCAACAATACCATCTTGGAAAACAAGTTGAGCTGGATAATTAGTAATATCATCATCTTCTGGAGCATAGGTAGCTGGAGATGATGGATTATATTTACTATTACCTGGTTGATTCTTACTGTCTGGAATAAGATGCTTTTCTAAGTAAGACCAAGCAGTATCAACACCTTCATAATTACCTGTAAGTTTACCATTAACAGCTTCTAACCAAATCCAGAAAGAATAAGTTTCAGATACAGATTCGTGACCATGATCTGGAGCTTCTACCATAAGAGTTTCAACAGAGTGATATGGAACTTTTTCTGATGAGAAATATTTTGAGGAGTAAGAACCATTACCTGTAATAATATTGTAATGTTCAGTAGCACGTTTTGCATATTGATCATCAGCGCGCTTATTAGCGGCTAAAACAGTGCTTGCCCCAAGAAGGAATAAAGTATTTCTAATGGAAGGCATAATTTAAAATATTTAATAATAAAAATAGAAAAAAAAGTAATTACAATATATGTATAAAAAAATTTACAATAATAATTTTAATAAAATTATTTTTTTTTTTATTCTTTAATTTTTTTTTTTTTTATCAATTTAATAACTTTATAAAAAATTTGTATATTATTTTTTATATCAATAAGTTATCAAAAAAATAATTCCATTAAATGATGATGAAAAAAAAAGAAAAAAAGATAATAAAAAAAGAAATTTTTTGTTTTTATTTATATGGATTTTAATTTTATTTTTTCTCAATTTATGAAATTTTATAATAAATAGAGTTTTAATTTTAAAAATAAGAAATTTAATCTTTTTTTAATATTAAAAAAGAATTAATAGTCAATAATTAATTATATAATAATAATAATAATCATAATAATAAAAAAAAACATAGAATCATATTACAACTTTAAAAAAAAAAAAAAAAAAAGAAAAAAAAGATTAAAAAATGTATTGCATGTATTATATAATTGGTATAATTATATTATAAATATTTATTATATATTGGAATTTATCAAAAATGATATAAACTATCTTTTTTAAATATAAGTCAAAATAATATTACTAGTTAATAATAATCATTCTATATATATATATATAATAATAATAATAATATAAATAGCTTCTATTAAAATAAATTATATATGGATAACATTTTATTTTATATGGAGTTTATAAAATATATTTTTATATATATATATATATTTAGTTTTATAGAATTATTAATATTTTGTTAAAATAAGGTTTTATTACATATATAGAATTCTACAAATATTAGTACTTATTAGGTGAGTCAAAATAAAAAAAAATATAAATATAAATAAAAAAAAATAAAAATATTTCTTCTTAACAAAACAAAAAAATTGTTAATATATCATTATCATTATTTACATATAATATATATATTTATATAAATTTATTAATAAATATACTATTTTTAAAAATTTTAACTTTTTAAAATGACATATATATATATATATATATATATATAAAGAAAATATCATGTATCCTAAATTTAATTTTTTAAAATATAAAATATTAAATATATAATATAAAATATAAAATATAAAATATAGAATTTAAAATTTCATTATATTAATAGAATTAAATTAGAAACTGGTAATAAATTCTAAAATAATTTTGTTTTAAATTATAATAATAAATTATATATATATAATTTTTTTTTTTTTTTCTATTTAATTACTATTTATTTTTATCCAATTATTAGACTTTGTTTTTGTTTTACTTCATAGTTTCATAGTTACACAATTTATAAAAGTTATTCAATTTAAAATAAAAAAGGAATAGTTTTATGCAGTTAATATCAAAAATAAAATATACCATCTATACAATAAATTACACATAAATAAAAGAAAATATTTTAACATTCTTATATTTTTTATATATTTATTTAAAACTTTATTTATACGTTTATGATTTAAATTATATAAATTAATAATAATAAAAAAGAAAAATTGTAAAAAAAAATGAAAAAACAATAAAAATAAGAATAATAAATAAAAAAAAAATAATTTTTTTTTATTATTATCTTTTTCTTATAAAGGTCTATTGATAATATAATAGTTAAAGTATTTTTTTTTTAAAAAAAAATATATAAATAAAAATAAATAGATAATAAATATAATAATTTTTGATAATTTTAATTTATTTTTTGTTCTTTTTTTTTTTTTCTCTTCTTCTTCCAGATAATTGAATTTAAAGATGTGTTGTTTAAAAAAAGAAAAAAAATAAAAAATAAAAATAAAAAAGTTTATGTTTATAGGGTATTAAATAAGTTAATTCTGTCTATAATTTTTTTTATTACCATTATTATTATTATTGTTTTTGTTTCTATTGTATATGTATATATAAATAAAAAAAAAATGATTGTTAAATTAAAATTGAAGAAAAAAAAAAAAGTTTTTTTTTTTTTTTTTTTTTTTTTTTTTTTTTTTTAATTTTTATTTTTATTTTTTTTTTGGGTTTTTAAATAATTTATCTTCTTCTCTTTTTATTTTCTTTTTCACGTCTTTTAGCTGCACGTAATTCTTTCTTCATTCTAGCATCTACCATCTTATAACGTCCTTTAACACCCTTTGGACGACCCTTAATACCACGGTTAAAACCTTTAGCAACAACAAGTTTAACTTCATTCTTCTTTTTCTTACCAGCATTATTAATCATTTTTTGAATAGCTTGTAATTTTTGTTTATCATTCATTTCACCATCAGCATCATTATCCCACATAACAGCAGCCTTCTTTTTAATTTTTTCTAATTTATTAATAGCCTTCATCTTCTTACGAGCTCTTGCTTCTAAAACCTTCTTAATTGGTCTAGCATTTAATGCCTTTAATTTATCTCTAACAATTTTAACAGCTTCTTTAGTAACTGGTTTCATTGGTGGTTTATTATATTCTCTTTCATCATTAAGGAACCATTCTGGTAAACCATCGGTATAATAATGAGTACGTCTATTATAAGAATCATCAATTAAATCACGTTTACCCTTCTTTGAAATAAGTTTTTGAGCCATAGTATAGGCTTCTGGATCCATAAGAGTGTAATCCATTTCTTCATCAGATTCATAAGTTTGAGCAATTGGTACAACTTCAAAGTCATCATCATCAACTTCATTTCTCTTTCTCTTCTTTTCCTTCTTCTTCTTCTTCTTTTTATCACGTTCATCTTCACTACTACTACTATCATCGTAGAAGGATGATTTTTTAACTTCTGGAACTTCTTGTTCTTCAGTTTCTTCTTCTTCTTCTTGTTCTTCTAATTCTTCAACTTCTTCGTTTTCTTCTTCTTCTTCTTCTTCTTCATCATCATCATCTTCTTCTTCTCCTTCATGAAGATCAATACCCTTGAAAACATCATTTGAGAAGAAAAGCTTAGCCTTCTTTGATAAATTATTGCCTTCTCTTTTTATATCTTCAGATTCATCATAGGAATCATTAATTTTATAAGTTACATTTTTATCACCTTCTTCTTCATAATCATCGTCATTATACATAACATTATCACCATTTGCTTCAAGTTCTACTTCAGAATCAGTTTCAGATTCAGAATCAGATTCAGAATCTGAACTACTGTCATCATTTTCACCTTTTTCTCTAAGTTGTTTTTCAGTAAGTTTTCTAATTTCTTCTTCAACACCATTCCATTCTTCAAATTTATTCATTTTTTCCTTTTTAGCTTTAGCTCTAGCTTCACGACTCATTTGTCTATCTTTATGGAATTCATAAATCATATCCATACTTTTTTCTAATTTATGAAGTCTTTTTTCTTCTTCATCCATTTCAGAATCTGATTCTGATGAAGAAATATTTGCTTCAACATCTGAACCATAATAAATATCTTGATCTCCACGATCATCAATTTCTGGAATAGAATTAACACTTGAATTTCTTAAAATATTAACATTACTTTCCTTACCAATATTATTTATACTGAAAAGATGTTCTGAATCACCTTGTCCAATAGTACCAGCTTCAATACCGATATCAAATGGTGCTTCCATACCCATTTGCATTTTCTTAATAACTTTAGCTTTAGCTTTACGATCTTTTTTCTTTTGTTTCTTAATCTTTTTAGCTTCATCTTTTCTTAAATCATTTAATTCTTTCATAACTCTTCTTTCTTCATCAGATGAATTTTCTTCTTCTTCTTCTTCTTCAACAGCATTTTCTTGTTGTTTCTTTTCTTCTTGCTTTTTATTTAATCCCATATATCTTCTAATACTTTCTCTCCATTTTAATAATAATTTATATTCTTTTTTACTTAATACCTTTAAATCATCACAATTAACTTTAATATCATCAGTAGTCAATGGATTTTTATAAATTTCTTTTGATGCGTCATCTTCTTTAAATGTTAATGCACTTGATCTTGCTAAAATATCAATTGGATCATCACTATATATAAATTCTGAAACTTTTGTTGCATGATATAATGTATAATCATTATCGGCATAACCATCACGTTGTCTTCTTTTTTTCTAATTACATATAATAGTAATAAATTAAAATAAATTAAAATAAATTAAAATAGAATAAAATATAAATAATAAATAAATAATTATATTTTATAAATAAATATTTAAAGAAAAATTTATATTAACATTTTTAAATTATAGAATTATATATCTAATAAAATAATAATAATAATAATAATAATAATAATAATAATAATAATATATATATATATATATATATATAAAACTTACTTCTGGATGAAGTAAATCATTCATAATTGAAGATTTATTTTTTTCAATAATTTTTTCTTCATTATTAAGATCTAATTGTTTAAATACATATTTTGGATCAAGGAATTTTGGATCAATTTTAACACTTTTAAAACCTTGACAGACAACGAAAATTTCTGCAGATACATTTCTAGAACTTGGTGGTTTTGTAGCTTCAACACTATGGAAAAGTTGACTAAATACCCAAATTAAAGAATTATAATCTTGAGAACGGAAAACTTTAGTAACAAATGTACCACCTTTAGTTAAGAAATCTGTAGCTAATTTTAAAGCAGAAAGTGTTAATTCAGATTGTGTATAAGCATCTTGAAGCCATGCTGAACCGACATTTGGAGCACCATCATGTAAAACACTTTTTTTTTTTTTAAAAAAAAAAGAAAGTAATATTTTATACATAATATATTATTTAATAATATAAGTAAAAAATAAAAAAAGAGAAAAGAAAAAGAAAAAAAAAATTAATTTAATATATGTAATTAATAATAATAATAATAATAATAATAATAATAATAATAATAATAATAATAATAATGATAATAATAATAATAATAATAATAATAATAATAATAATAATAATAATAATAAAACTTATGATAAAAATTAAAAAAAAAATAAAATAAAATAAAATAAATTAGAAATTTACACATCAGCTTTCCATTGTTTTAATTCACCACGTAAAGTAGCACGACATTTATCAGTTGTAATATCTTCAACAAATGAAATACATCTTGGAATTGGTTTAATAGGATCCAAATCAACACCTTTTTATAATATTGTTATATATATTTCAAATTTATAAATAAAGATATTATGAAAACAAAAGTAATTATAGATAAAAAAAATTAAAAAAATTATTAATATATATTTCATATTATTATAATAATATAATAATACTATTAATATATTAATTAATAAAAAAAAAAAAAAAAAAAAAGAAAATACTTACCAATAATAATACTATTGGCTGGCATATGTTTAGAAGCAACTTGCATCCAACCACCTGGAGCAGCACAAAGATCGATAAGTACTCTAGCTTTAGCTAAGAAATTATATTTTTTATTAAGGTGAATTAACTTGAAAGCAGAACGTGCTCTGTAACCTTGTTCCTTAGCTAAGTAGTAGTACTTATCCAAACGTCCCTTACCTGTCTTCTTTTGAGTCTTACCCATATTGATTAATATTTATTAATGTTGTAAAAAATGTTATTGACAAAAATGTTATTGATAAAATAAAAAAAAATTAAAATTAAAATAATAGATATTGATTGGTTTTAATTCTTGATTTTTATTGAGATTTTTTAATGATATTTTAAAATTTCTTTCCCCTTGCTTTTACTTAATTATAATAAAATTTGTAAAGTAAATAATTGTTAATATATACAAATAAAATATATATACAAATAAATTATATATATATAAAATATATGATATGAAATTTTAATAAATTTTTATATTGAAATAAGATGATTATTAATAAAATATAAATGTATATATATAATAAAAAGAAAGGTTAATTGTTAAATAGAAAATTATATAATTTCGAATTTTCTTATAAAATTTATTAAATTATTCTTTCAGTTAAAAATATATTATTGATTTATTTTAATAATTCTATATTAATATATATTGACAATTTGATTATAATATTTTTAGAAATTATAATTTGATTAAAACTTCTTAAAATATTTAAATAATATTTTAAAAAAAAATTGACTAATATTTTTAAAAAAGGAAAAAATAATTTAATCATTTTAAATAATTGTTAGAGAAACATACCTAAAAATAAATATTTTTAATAAGATTAAGGGGAATTGAAATAAATTCTTCAATAAAATAATGAATATTAAAACTTCAATTATATATGAAATTTAAAATATCTTCTTTTAAAGGATAATTATTAATAACTTCCTTTTAATAATTTTTTAAATTTTTTAAAAAAAAAAAAAAAAAAAAAAAAAAAAAAAAAAAATTTAATATATAATACATTATTGTATTTATAATGTAAACAAATTAATTATTAATTCTATAATAAATATTTAATGATTAAAATATTTAAAAATTTTGTAAAAAAATTTTTTTTGTGTATATTTAATTTATCAGAAATAATTATATCATCAATTTTATAAAAAAAAAAGTATTACAAATTATTTGTTAATATTTAGCAATTGTAAAGCAATAATTCTTTCTTTCATATTTTATTATTATTTATTATTATTATAACTTAACAAAAAAAACCTTTATTTAAATATAAAATTAACATTTCTGTTCTGTTTATTTCATACCTTATATTTATATTTTATAAATATTTAAACGATTCTGTAATTTTTATTTTAAACAATAATAAAGCAAAATAATTAAGTATATTTCCTAATTATTGAGGTGAATTATTCCTTTATAATAATAAATATTAACAAAAACTCTATAATAATTATTTAAAAAAAAATACTAAAAAATGATTGGATAAAGTTCATTCCAATCAATTCATAATATATAAATTATAAATCATTTTTAAAATTTTATAAATTTAAAATTTAAAAAAAAAATATATATATATATACATATAATATAAAAATTAATTTTTATTTTTTTTAAAATTTATATTAATCTTATTGGAAAAAATGACAGATACTTTTTTAATTACATTTTTTCAAAACAATACATGTTAAATTACATTTTTTAATATAAAAAATATTTAATATGCATTAACAAAAAAAAATATATAATTTGAATAAAAAATATTTTATTTTATATATTTCTATTAATAAAATATTAAATATTGTATTTTAATCATATGTTACTGCCATTAATAATATTTTTTTTTACTCTTTTATTTACTCTTATATATATATATATAATATTATTTATTATTAATTAATTGTTGACGAAATTGAGATTATATTATTATTAAATGTCTTTTTTAATAATAAATATCTATTATTATATTTCATTATTAATATTTTTTTAAACATAGAGGACTAATGCTTATAATACCATTGATCAAGTACTTCCACAACTTTCCTAATAATTATATACAGATATATCATATGTCTTATGAAGTATTTTCTTAATTCTATTTTTTAAGTTTTTTTTATTTATAATTTATTTTATTTTTTGCTTTTTTTATAGTATGAATATTTTATTAATAAACATTTAATAAACAATCCCCATAAAAAAATTCCATTATTATTATCATAAATATTATTATTTATTTTTCATTATTATTAATATTTTCCCAACATATACACATCTTTTTTGACATCTATTATACAGAAAAATATATTAAAATCAATATATATAATTAAATATTAAAATATAAAATATTATATATATTTATTTATTTATCGGAATAACAGATTAGTAATTTAGTGAAATATCTGAATTTATATATATATATATTTTATATATATATTTGTTTGTTATTATTTTAAGTAATACTTTTTAATAAAATAACTTTTATATAAAAAAAAGAAATATCTCTTATAATAAATAAAAAATGTGTAGAATTATATATATTTATATATTATATTTAATTTAAATATTGTAATATTAGTATAATTTTGTGAAACATAGAAAACATAATATCAAAGTTAAATAATTAATTGTCATTAATCATTACATATCCCCAAGAATTTTGCTTTTTTTTTTATTTAATTATGACTATTGTTAAAATTGTTAAAATTTAATTATTAATAAAGTGTGAAAATATTTCATAATAATTAGAAAATGTGAAAAGAAAGAAAGAAAAATTCTAATATAGTTTTATTAAAATATTAGAATAGAAGTTATAAAAATAATTTGTATATCTTTTAATAATTAAAATCAATGATAAAATTAAAGTATTTTTGTTTTTCATTTTTTTCATATACAATGATTGATATATTGTTAATAGATATATTTCTTTTATATAATAGAACAATAATATGATATTAACGCCATTTTTTTTATCAAAATAAAACTATTTTTTTCATATTAAAAAAAAAAAATAAAAATCCATTGTAAAAACAAAAGATTGATTAAAAAAGAAGGTTAAACTATGAAATATTTTATCTTTTTTTTTTCAACCAATAGGAATCAAGAAATTTGACATTGAAATAATATAAAAATTCCCAAAATTTTTCTTATTTTTATTTTTTTTATTTTCTTATGTAAATTAATTTTTCTATAGAAGTATTCTAAATATTTATTATATTAAACATAAAAGGTAAAAATTTTTAGAATAACATAATAAAAATAAAATATTTTTTTTTACTTACTTTTGTAAATAATAAAACAAGTCATTATAGTTATACAATATAGTAAAGTAAAGTATTATTATTAATTAAAATATATATAACAGAAATTCATATAAAATAATTAAAGATTTAATAAAATGAAATTGTAATTCTTTTTTTTTTATTATTATTAATATTTTTTTTTAATAATTTTTATAACTAAATAAATATTCAGAACAGTTATTTAAATAAACATTCATTTAAAAAATATTTATTAAAATTATTATTATTATTTTTTATGTATATAGTATATATAGTTTTAATAATTCAAAATGTCTACTACTCAAACTGTTTACATTTCACCTTCATATTCCAGTACTGTTTTAAGTTGTTCTACTTCACAAAGAAGCACTGTTGGTCAACTTCGTAATAGAATTTCAAAACAATATCTTGGTATTGTTGATAATTCTGAAAATATTATTTTTGAAGACGAAGAAAAAAAATGTTTATTAGATGACAATACCATTTTAAAAGATAAGCAAAAAATTAATCTTTCTCTTCGTAATTATCCAACTTATACTAGTGCCCTTTCCAAAAATATTTCTAATTATTTTGATTTAAGAAACAAAGATAAATATGATACTGAAGCTAAAAAAGGTATATTTTTTATTGATAGAATGTTTTTAGTATATATTAATACTAATAATAATATAATAATAATAATAATAATTAAATAATAAAAATAAGTAATAGTATAGTAGAAGTATGGTCATTGAAATAGTGATAATAATAAATTTTAATATTAATAATAAATTTTAATAATAATAATAATAATAATAATAATAATAAATATGATTATAAATAGTAATATAAAAAATTGTAATTAATAATATAAGTATTAACTTGTAATATTGATTATTTATTTTTTTTTTTATTATTTTTAATAATTAGGAAAGTTTTCTACTTCATTTATAATTAATTCAATTTTTATTCTTATCGGTACTGTTTTTATTTCAATTTTCGCTCAAATTTCTTTTAATCTTCCAATCAATAAAGAAGTTCCAATTACATTTCAAACTTTTGCTGTTCTTTTAAATGGAGCTGTTCAAAGCCCATTAAATAGTTGTTTATCATGTATACTTTATCTTATTGTTGGTTGTGCTGGTCTTCCTGTTTTTGCTGATTTTGGTCATGGTATTTCATCTTTAACTGGTTATAGTGGTGGTTTCTTAGTTGGCTTTATCTTTTCATCTATTATTGTTGGTTTTCTTTCTAAGAGAGGATGGGATAAACAATACCGTAAAATTTGGCTTTCTATGATTATTGGTAATCTTGTAATCTATGTTTTTGGTTTTTCATGGTTTGCATACAAGACTAAAAGTTTCTGGGGTTCATTCCCAAAAGTTGTTTTTCCATTTATTCCTGGTGATCTTATTAAAATTCTTCTTGCTTCACTTTTTGTACCACTTGGTTGGAAGATATTCTATTTCCGTAATAAAAAGTTAGAATTAGATATTGAAGATCATGAATAAATCATAAATCAATATTAATATAATAATTAACATAATCATCTATATATTATATATATATATAATATATAATATATTGATGAAAAATATCATTTTTAAAAGAATAATAATATTTAATTTATTACTTTGTTAATGAATTATATATGTATATTTATTCTTTTTCTTCTTATTAGAATTTTAAATTATTTTACATATGTATTAAATTATAGAAATTTTAATTAATAAAATTTATCAATAAATAATAATAAAAAAAATTATAAGAAAGTAATTTTTTAAATAAAATAATATTTAAATTTTCTTAAATATTTCACTTTTTAAAAATATATAATTTTTTTTATAAATATATAAATATGGAAATGTTTTTTATTTTATGATATTTAATATTTTTTTTGGAAAAGATGTAAAAGATATTAATGATTAATTATTTATTATTTTTAACACATCTGTGTAACAAGAATATTTTGTGTAACCATAAATCTAATATATTTAAAGTAATTGTTAAGTAAGAAATCAAAATTCTTTTTTTTAATCCAAATAGTTAGAAATTTAATAGATTTTAAATATGGAAATAATTAATTAAAATAAATATTTTTTAAATTGTATAATTTTTTTTAAAATAATATTAAAAATGAAATAAGAAAAAAGGATTATAATATTTATAAATATTTTAATAATTTAATTTTATCTTTAATAAAAATTTAAAAAAAAGTTAAAAGTTGAAAAAAGAAATCAATTTTTTTTTTTTTAAAAAAACAAAACAAAACAAAACAAAATAAAAGTGATAACAGATTAACATCATTATATGTAATAAAACATGTTTTATTACATATAATTAAAAGGATTTAAAGTAGTAATGATGGTGATAAGGAAAACATTAGAATACTTTTTTGTTAGATTAGAAATAAAGAGTGTATCAATTGATAATATAATATTCATTTATAAATAATTAAAACAATAAATATTATATTTATTTTTTTTTAAAAAAAATATAATATAAAAATTTTATTTGAAAAATGTACAAAAAAAATCTTTCCTCCAAAGAGGAATCCACTCAAGATATGCGTGTCATCCTTGCACAGGGAGCCATGCTAATCTTCTCTGTATCGTTTCCAATTTTAATAGATGTCACAATTCGTTAGAATTGGACAAATAATTATAGATAAAATTTCTATTTATAAATAGATATAATTTTAAAAATTTAATTTACCACGACTGAATTTTAAATTAATATGATTGGATAAAAAATAACCAATAGTATATCTTAAGATTTTATTGGCTAATAAATATTTACTTTTATAACATAAAATAATTGATATTATAAATAAAAACATTAAGGCTTTACTTTTCTTTTATATATATTTATGATTGAAATATTTTCTATTAAATACAAATATTTTGTTTTATTTTTTATATATTTTAACATGCTGTATATAGACGATTTTAGTCAATTTAAGTTTTATTATTATATATTATAATAAAATTAAAATATTTAGTAATTTTTTAAATTTTGTCTGATAAAAATAATGATAAGAACTTCATATAAGGTATTGTATTGTAACATAACTTTTACTATTCTAATAACATTAAAATTTTATAGCTTTTATTAAAAATATTTAAATATTTAAATATCTTAATGTAACATTAAATTGTTTCAAACTTTCTGAAAAAATAACAATAATCAATATGAAATCTAATTATAATTATATTTTCATTTATTTAAATTGAATTTTTTAAAATTTTGATTGAGTTTTTTAAAAATATAAATAATCCATATATTACAATATATTAAAATTAAATAGACTAATATATATTATTTTCAATAAATAATTTTTTTTTTTAAAAAATTATGTTAAAATCTTAAAACTTAAATTATTTAAATTGTTTACATATATAAAAAATATATGTATTATGTATTATTATAATATATCAAATTAATATAAATAAATAAATAAATAAATAAATAATAAGGATAAATTATATATTATAATAATTAAAAAAAAAAAAAAAAAAAAAAAAAAGAATGAATTTTGGAATATTTAAAAAATTATTTAAAATAATATATGTATTTGATTTAATTTAAATTAATATGTCATTGTATAATATAATATATTATATTATATTAATATAATTTTCCCAAAAAAATTATTATTTATAAAAAATTTAGATTATAACTATATATATATATATATATATATATTTTTTTTTTTTTTTTTTTAAATCTTTGCTTTCAAAAATTATATTTTTTATTAGTATTAAAAGATTAATTAAAAAAAATAATTTAAAGGTAGGATTAATTTAAATATATACATATTAAAAAAGAGAAAAAAGAAAATGTTATGGAAAAAAGAAAAATAATGAAGCATTATGTAACAATTACATTTTAAATATATATAAATTTTATTTGTAATATAAATCAAAAAAAAAAAAAAAAAAAAAAAATAAAAATAAATTTTCGAGGAGAAATCTTAAAGTTTTTTTTTTTTTCAATTAAAAAATAAAAAACCATAAAAAAATAGAATAAAAAAAACCAAAAAAAAAAAAAAAAAAAAAAAAAAACAAAAAAACAAAAACAAAACAAAAATGTGAATTTAAAATGATTTATAATTTTATATATTGATTTATTTTTCAAAAAAAATTTTTAATAAGTAAACTTTTCAATAATTATCGTCTAAAACCAAGTAATATCATATTAATATAATGATGACAGTAATAATAGTAATAATAATAATTATAATATAATCTTTATAATTATAATAATAATATTAAAGATTATAATAATAATTTAAATAAGAATAGAAATTATTATATTTAAATAACAATAATAATAAAGATTATAATAATTTAAATAATAGTAGAAATTATTATATTTAATAATAATAATGATATTATTAACATATAATACACATAAGTATTAATCTAATATGTAATCGGAAAATTGTAATCATTAATTGATTATTTATGAATTTTATTGAGTATATATATTAATGAATTTTTTTAAGTAAAATATTATTATTATTTTATTTTATTTTATTTTTTTTTTGATTTTTAAAGAGTATTTTTTTTTGAGAATTACAAAATCTTTACAACTAATATTTATTATTGTTTTTTTTTAATATTTTATATTAATAAAAAAAATGAAACAGAATATAAAATGACTCAAACAAAAGGTATAAATTATTTGAAATTTATTTTAATTTTATATAAATTTAATAATATGTTAATGATCATTTAATTAAATCGATTTCGGATATATATATAAACAATTAGACGTTTACATTGTTTCTGCTGTCCGTACTCCAATTGGTGGTTTAAGTGGATCATTATCACAATTCACTGCTGTTCAACTTGGTAGCATTGCTATTAAAGGTATTAAATACAATTTAATAAAATGATTTAATAGTGAAAAAAATATAACGATATTAATAATAAATATATTTATGAAAGTATATTCTATTTTAAAATCAAACAAAGTTATAAAAAGAGAATAATAATAATAATAATAATAATAATAATAATAATCGTAATAAAATAATTTAGAATTGTATAAAAAAATAATTTTTGGTTAATTTTTAATTATATATATTATAATAATTTTTTATTTGTATATAATAACCAATAATATTTTCTTTTTGTAAATGATAAATAGGTGCTATAGAAAAAGCTAATATTAAAGCAGAAGAAGTTGAAGAAGTTTTCTTCGGTAACGTCTTAACTGCTAACCTTGGTCAAAATCCAGCTCGTCAAGCTGCTTTAGGTGCTGGTATTCCAAATTCTGTTGTTTGTACCACTGTTAACAAAGTTTGTGCTTCTGCTATGAAGGCCTCCATTCTTGGTGCTCAATCTATTCTTTTAGGTGAAAATGATATTGTTGTTGTTGGTGGTCAAGAATCAATGACTAATACCCCATATTATATTCCAAAAGCTAGAAGTGGTTGTCGCTATGGTAACCAACAAATAGTTGATGGTATTATCCAAGATGGTCTTTACGATGTCTACAACCAATACCAAATGGGTGTTGCTGCTGACGCTACTGCAGCTGAATATGGAATTTCAAGAGAAGAACAAGTAAATTAATCTTTTAATATAAATATTTGAAAATTATTAATTTTACTTTATAATAATTTAAAACTTTTATTATAATTATTATTATTCTTATTATATATTTATTTATCAATTATTATTATTAAATTAATATAAATAACTAAATTGTAATTTTTCTTTATTGTTATATTCTATTATTAATTTAATTATTAATTTAAAAAGGATGATTTTGCTATTAGAAGTTACAAGCTTTCTCAAGAAACCGTTGATCTCGTTGCTGATGAAATTGTTCCAGTTGAAATTCCAGCTACTAAGAGAACTCCAGCTAAAACTGTTACAATGGATGATGAAATCAATCATGTAAGTTTATATATAATTATACAAATATAAATATAAATATAAAATTAGTTTAATTATAAATATAAATATAATTATTATTATTATTATTATTATTATTATTATTATTATTATTATTATTATTATTATTATTATTATGCTTTTTATAAAATAATATACTAATAATATTAATAATAATAAATCAATTTATATTTAAAAAAAATATATATGTATATATGAATTAAAAATTAATTAATTTTTAAATAAATATATATTTATTATTTAAATATTATAAATAGCTTAATGAAGCTAAATTAAGAGCTGTTAGACCAGCATTTGTTACTGATGGTACTGTTACTGCTCCAAATTCATCTACTATCAGTGATGGTGCTTCTGCTCTTGTTTTAGCCTCTAAGGAAAAGGTTGAAGAATTAGGTTTAAAACCAATTGCTAAAATTATTGGTTGGGGTGAAGCTGCTCATGATCCAGCTCATTTTACTACTGCTCCATCTTTAGCTATTCCAAAAGCTTTAAAACATGCTCATGTTTCACAAGATGAAGTTGATTTCTTTGAAATTAATGAAGCCTTTGCTGTTGTTTCTCTTGTTAACAGTAAAATTTTAAACATTCCAATTGAAAAATTAAATGTCTTTGGTGGTGCTTGCAGTAAAGGTCATCCACTTGGTTGTTCTGGTGCTAGAATTATGGTTACTTTAATTAATGTATTAAAGAAAAAGGGTGGTAAGATCGGTTGTGCTGCCATCTGTAATGGTGGAGGTGGTGCTTCATCTGTTGTTCTTGAAGTTCTTTAAATATAAATATAAATATAAATATAAACAAACAAACAAAAAATAAAAATAAAAAATTAATAACAAAAACAAAAAATCAATAACAAAAACAACAACAAAAACAACAACAAGAAAGATAACAACAATAATAACAACAACAACAAAAACAACAAGAAAGATAACAACAATAATAACAACAACAACAAAAAGACATATATATATGTATGAATTTTTTTTTTTTAATATTAATAATATCCAACTATAAATTTATAAATTTTTTTATAATATATATATAAATAAAAATAAATATATTATAGAGTTTTCTTTTTTTTTCTCTATTAGATTTAAATTAAAATAATAATAATTACTAATAATACTAATAATAATTATAATAAATAAAAACAAAAAACAAAAAACAAAAAACAAAAAAAAAAAAAAAAAAAAAAAAAAAAAAAAAAAAAAAAATTATTTATTTAAAATAAATTAAACAAACAAATAAAACATTCAAGCAAACAAATAAACAAATAAGCAAACAAATAAGTAAAAAAAAAAAAAATTAAAAAATAAATAAAATATTAATTTAATAAAAATTGAATATAATTTATTATAATAAATTAAAATAATTATATCAAATTAAAAAAAAAAAAAAAAAAGATTATATAAATATAAAAAATATATATTTTTTTTAATTTTTTTTAATAATTTTATAATTAAAATATTAAGAATGTGGATTTGTGGGGTAAATCAATAAATATATTAAAAGAATTTTTTTTTTTATAAACTAAATGTTTTGTTTATATATAAATAAAAAAAAACATATAGTAATAAGATTTACTTTTATATTATTATATGTTTTTTTTTATTTTATTTTATTTTATTTTTATTTCTATTTTTTGTTATTTATGTGATTTATGTGATTTATGTGATTTATATGATTATTTGGCTTTTATGGTTAATAATAATATTATATACATTTCAAAATGATTAAAAAACATTTTTATTTTTATTTTAATAAGAAAGAAAGAAAAAAAAAATTAAAATTTATAACTTATTATTATTATAAATATTAATATAATTCATGATATATATTTTTACATATTATTATTATAAATATTATTCATGAAATATATTTGAACATATTATTATTATAAATATTATTCATGATATATATATTTATACAATTATTATAAATATTGTTCATGATATATATATTTTTACAATTGCTATAAATATTATTCATGAACTGTATTATTATATATTATTATTATTATAAATATTATTAAATATTATTCATGAAATATATATTTTATTTATTATTATTATTATTATTATTATTATTATTATTATTATTATTATTATTATTATTATTATTATTATTATTATTATTATTATTATTATTATTATTATTATTATTATTATTATTATTATTATTATTATTATTATTATTATTATTATTATTATTATTATTATTATTATTATTATTATTCATGATATATATTATTACATATTATTATTATTATAAATATTATTCATGAAATATATATATTATTACATATTATTATTATTATAAATATTATTCATGAAATATATATTTATACTTTTTATTATTATTATTATTATTTTTATTATTTTTATTATTATTATTATAAATATTATTCATGATATATATATATTATTACATATTATTATTATTATAAATATTATTCATGAAATATATGAATTTTAAAATTTATAATAACTTTTTAATAATAATAGTAATAATAAATAAATAAATAAATAAATAATAAATAAATAAATAAATAAATAAATAAATAAATAAATAAATAAATAAATAATAATGAAAATTTTCAATTAACTTATTTGATTTTTGATGCATTCGATTAAATATTATTAAAATTATAAATTATATTTGTGTTGCTATTGTCATTGTATAAGATGAACGACTACAATAGTGTTTACTATTTTATTCATACTTGAATTATAAACTATACAAGAGGTGCCATTATAAAAAATTATTTATTGATTAAAATTAGAATTTTTATTGTTTTAAGTTATTGACTAAATTAATGGCATCATAATAAGAAATAGAACTTGGATTATTATTATTATTATTATTATAAATTATTATTATCAATATTAATTAATGACTTAACGATTTTTTTCTTTTTCGGCAAAAATTAATCTATAATCTTTATTATAATAATTAATTTTAATTAAACATATATGTGAAATATATAATTAAATTAAAATAAAGAATATACAATATAATAAAAAATACAAAAGAAAATAATAAAATTTATTAAACAGATTATTAATTAAATTAAAAAAAAATATATTAAATAAATAAAAAAAAGGAAAGAAGTTTAAATATAAACTTCTAACTTCTCCCGTTTAAAGAATGGAATACCATTCGAATCTGTGTCAGAATAAATTTTATACTTTATCTTTTCGACATCGACGTCTCTGAAGTCGTTCAGAATGTTCTTATTGTTATTATACCATCATCCGAGGAAAATCCAAAAAAGATAGATTTACACAATTGATAGACATAATAACAGTAGGATAATGCAACAAACTTACAATAACCGGAACAGGAAATTCAAATGAACCTTTGATAAAAAGTTTATGTCACTTTCTCTCGTTCCACATTAATATTTAATTTTTCAAAATGTCTAAAGTCTATCAAGTAAAGAGTTAACTATCAAGTAATATAATATAATATAATATAATATAGATTAACTTTATAATATTCCTTCAAGTCCATATATATTTCCATTAATTTATTTTCAATAAGTTAAGGTAGATAGGTAAACTTCAAGAATAAGTTAATTAGTGTAGTAAAAAGAATGATATTTTTATCTTATTCAAAAGACTTTTAAATTGAAAATCTAATAAGAGAAAAAAAGAAAAAAGTTTTTTTTTTTTTTTTTTCACTATAGCAAGGGCAGTAAGTAGGGAAATTTTCAAGTGTTGATACTTAATGATTAATTAAATTAAATATTTAAATGGATTTTAAAGTTGCCAAAATTTAAATTTATGTCATTCAAAAAAAAAAAAAAAAAAATTAAAAAAAGTTTGGTTATCTTTTAGGCTAAATTTATGTCATTCATGAAAAAAAAAAAAAAAAAAAAAAAAAAAAAAAAATACTTTAAAAAAAAAGTTTCGTTGTAGTTTAAAAATCTTTATAATAGAATTTTTTGCCAATTTTTTTTTTTTTTTTTTTAGACTAGGATTAATCTTACTACCTTGAAGCCTCCCAGAGTGTTCTTATTGTTATTATACCAATTGAGAAGAATCCGAAAGGATATATTCACAATTGGCATAACAACAGTAAGAAAATGCGATAGACCCACAATATCCGGGAACAGGAGACTCGGATGAACCCTTTGAAAAGTTGTCCACGCCACCATCTCCGTTCCCTCATAATATCTAATTTATCAAATGTATAACACCCATCAAGGAAAGCGTTAAGCATCAAGTAATATATATTATTTTCATAATTTTCGTCTAAATCCTAAGAAAATCCCAGTGAGTTAGTTCGATTAATTTCTGTGAACTTCGAGTTTAAGTCAACATTGTGTTTAATAAAAGTATTTCTATCTATCCTGTTCAAAGGCCTTACAATTGAAAATCCAATGAGAGAAACTTTGCTTTTTTTCACCACAACAAAGGCAGCAAGTCGGAAAGTTTTCAAGTGAAGACTTAAGTAGAAACTTATAGTTCAACTGAAAACAGCTGCTTATTCTCATAATCCAAAAGAACCCCATTTGGTAGTTGGTATTGAAGGGTATGATAAAGCAAGATCCTGTATATCTTTGGAAGGTCAATTTTTTACCAAAAAAAAAAGGTAATCAAACTTTTTTTTTTTTTTTTAAAGAGCCAGTAAAAAAAAGTTTATGAACCAAATTAAACAAAATTTGTAATAAACATTTTACTCTTATTGCCTAAGAACTAATCACTTTTTTTCTCTAAGTACTGTATTTTTTTTTTTTTTTTTTAAAAAATAAATAAAATAAAAATGAATCAAGATATATAATATATATATAAATATATTTATTATTATTATTATTCTATTGGATGACACAACGATTTATAAACTTTTTAATTATTATAAATATTCTTATTATTATTTATTTTTTATTTTTTTTTTTTTATTTTATTTTTTATTTATTTATTTTTTTTTTTATTTTATTTTTTATTTATTTTTTTTTTCTTTTTTTTTATTTTTTTATTTTTTTTTTACATTTTTATTATTTAGTGATATATTAATTAATAAATAATATATATATATATATAAATATTATTATTTTTGAATTTTTATTTTTTTATTTTTTTAATTTTATTATTATTATTATTATTATGATTATGATTATATTTTTTTAATTTTTTACTTTTTTTTTAATTTTTTACTTTTTTTTTTTTAATTTTTATTTTCTTCTTTTCTTTTTTTTTTAATTGATCATATTTAAAACAATATCTTGTTCTAAATAATTTATTATAATTGAATATTATAACTTATCTTCTAATGATGTAGTTATAATTTAATCTACATCATTAGAACATAATGTTATAAATTCATTTATACTAAATTAATAGTATGTAATATACAGTTTTATACATGCTACTGATCATTCTTCATATATAATATATAAAATATATGAAAAACTATCCTTAGCTTTAATGCATCTATATTTTTAAATGTATTAATAAAAACTGCTATTATTACAACCTTGAAAGATATCATTTTGTTCTGGAGAAATATTCTTATTGTTTTCTAATTCCATATTAATTATATCAAGATCCTCTGATAGATTATTATACAGATCTTTTAAACCTGGATCATTTTCTAAAAAAGATTTAATAAAATCTTTAAAAAAATCTTTAAAATCTTCATCTTCAGTACCTTGATAATCATAATCAGAATTTGAATCATCATCGATATTCATTTCATCTTTTTCTGTATCCTCACTCGGGTCAGGACTTGCCAAATAATGAATAAAATTTGAATCATTATCAATATTCATTTCATCTTTTGCTATATCCTCACTCGGGTCAGGACTTGGAAAATCATGAATAGAATTTGAATCATTATCAATATTCATTTCATCTTTTGCTCCATCCTCACTCGGATCAGGACTTGCCAAACAGTGATTAGAATTTGAATCATTATCAAAATCTAAACTTTTAGTTGTCAAATCCTCACTCGGATTTGGGCTTGGATAATCACCATTCATTTGATTATCATTTAAAAAATTATTTATCTGACCCCGAACATCTTTTCTAATTTTGTTTTCTTTTTCTCTTATAATTTTGAATATATTTTCAAAGCTTTCAGACGTAATACAAGTTTTATCTTCATTGAATTTAATTTTATCAGATTCAATTTGATAAACTTTAGGATTAATTTCATTTAACATGATTTTTAAACAATAAAGCCAATATTTTAAAGAATCTCTATCTTCAATTATTAATGAAGAATCTTCTTTTTTTTTCCCACAACTACTTATATCTCTTTTAATTTGTCTCTGCGATCGATAAGTAAAAGGTTGATATACTTCATAATATTTATCATTTACTTTTTGCATAAAAAAATAATGATATTCGTTAGACCTTTTTAATTTAAATGAAATTTTACTTTTATCTCTCTTCATTGGTTCAATTAGTGGAAAGTTCTGTGGAAAGTTCTTTTTCTTTTTTTTAAGTTTTTCAGAATTTTTAATCTCAAAGAAATTAGTTTCTATGATATAAGAATCTTTATTCATAATATCAAAGTCTGATTCAATTAGGATTTCTTGTACAATTTCTTCTTCTTCATAGTTCGTTGGATAAGGTATTTTAATTCTAGGAATTAAACAAACACTTAAATTTATTAAATTACATAATGGATTTCGTTTAAAATCATCATAAATTTTGTAATATTCTGATTGACAAGAACTGGCAATTTCACATTTTGATTTGAAAAGGAGTTTTCTTGGGAATATTTCTTCCAGAATTTTCTTGATAGGATCTTTCTAAAAATCATATAAATACTATAATTTAATATATATATACATACATTTTTATATATCAATTAAATTTTCTATTAATAATTTACCTTCATATTTTATTCATTACTATTAATTTATTTTATTTATTTATTTTATTTATTTATTTTTTTATTTTTTTATTTTTTATTTTTTATTTATTTATTTATATTTTTTATTTATTTTATAAAAAATATATTTTGTTAAAAAAAAAAAAATTTTTTTTTTTTATTTTTAATAATTTTATAGATTATTTCTTCTAATTTATATACTTTTTGATTTACTTTTTTATTATATTATAATATTTAATTTTGTTATCAAAAAAAAAAAAAAAAAAAAAAAAAGAAGATTAATATAATAAATAATAATAATAATAATAAATAATATAATAAATAATATTATATAATAATATAATAATAATAAATAATATAATATAATATAATATAATATTATATAATATAATATAATGAATAATATAATGAATAATATAATGAAATTAAAATTAAGGTATATGTATGATAGATTAAAATATTTAAATATTAAAATATTAAAATAGAATTTAATTAAATTTTTTATCATATATAAAATTATATTCTATTATATAATACAATATAATACAATAAATATAATATAATATATAATAAATGATATAATTACTTTATTAGCAATTTTTATATATTCTTTAAATTTATTAATTATATTTTTTCTTAAAAAAAAAAAATTATAATAATTAATATTATATAATATATTTATTTATTTATTTATTTATTTATTTATTTATTTATTTATTTATTTATATTTATTTATATATATATAAATTTATTTATATTTATATATTTATTATAATTATAAAATTTTATAAAGTTATTTAATTATAACTATTAAAATTAAAAAAAAGAATAATAAATAAAATAATTAATATTTAAAAAAATAATTAATATTATTAAAAAACCTTTTTTATTTCATTATACTATATTATACTATAGTATAGTATAGTATATTATAGTATAATATATATTATATTATATATTAATATATTTTATAATTGAATATTTAAATTGTATATTAATTCTTATATTTTTTATTTTATATTTTTTATTTCTTTTAATTTTTTGTTATTGTGTAAACTTTTTTAATTTCATTGTTGTTTTTTGCTTTTTTTTGTTGTTTTTTGTTTTGTTGTTTATTTTGCTGCTTTAGTTTTTTTGCTTTTTTGTTGTTTTTTTTTTTTTGTTGTTTTTGTTTTTTTGCTTTTTTGTTGTTTTTTTTTGTTGTTTTTGTTTTTTTGCTTTTTTGTTGTTTTTTTTTTTTGCTGCTTTTGTTTTTTGCTTTTTTGTTGTTTTTTTTTTTTTTTTTTTTTTGCTTTTGTTTTTTGCTTTTTTGTTGTTTTTTTTTTTTTTTTTTTTTGCTTTTGTTTTTTGCTTTTTTTTTCTGTTTTTTTCTGTTTGTTTTGCTTTTTTGTTTTTTTCTTGATTTAAAAGTGTTTAAAAAAAAACAATTCACCATAATTGAGCTTATAGAAATTCCATCTACTTATCTCGTGATAATAATATTATATATATATATTATTATCACGAGATATCAATTACATAAACAGAATTTCTTTAATCTCATTTATAGTGAATTAAAATATAAAAAAAATGATCAAGTCTATTCAAATTTTTTAAAAAATAAAGTTTTTTAAAAATATATATTAATAAAAAGCTTTATTTTAGCTTAATAATAAATTTATATAAAAATTTAATTAAGAAAAATGGAATAAATCAAGATCATTCTTTTTCTTCTTCAGAAACACTATCTCGGCCTATACAAGAAATTAATTTATCAAAGATACCATTGAGTTCAATTTTAGAATTACGATTATCTATCTTTTCTATATCTAGTTTAGAAAGATGATCCATTATATTTGAATAATCGATATCTAGTTTAGAAAGAGAACTCGGATTTGAATTAGAATCATTATCTTTATCAACATCCATAGTTTCAGGAAAAGAACTCGAATTTGAATTAGAATCATTATCTTTTTCAACAT
>MCFG01000619.1:0-22610 GCA_002104895.1 Anaeromyces robustus | reverse complement strand
AATTATAGTAATTCGTACATTATATAATAATTAATTACTATCTATTTATTATTATTATAATTATTAATATATTTAAGAGAATATTTTAGAATTTTAACAGAAAATTTACTAAACTATTACTAATAGAATTGTAAAAGAAATTATTTTAAATTGATTTTAAATTGTTAATATAATTATTATTTTATTATTATAAATAATAATTATATATTATTTAATTATTTATTATTTATTATTATTATAAAATTAATATAAGTAACTGAAAATTTATAACATATTTTTGTGGTGGTTTAGTTAAGTATTATTAATAAAATTCTGTAAAAGTAGTTTTATATTGTTAATATAAATTTTTATAATCAATTGAATTAAAAATAATTTTCATTAATATAATATAGTATAAAATAATTGTAATTAAAATATATTTTAGTGCATAATTTTAGTTAATTTGGGGTGTAATTTGGTAGGGACTATTACTAATTATTGTATGGCAAGGAAGTTGGTTATATTTAAAAGTAATTGTAATTAGTAATTTTTGGCTAATTTTTAGTATTGAATTGAATGAAAATTATTTTATTTTATAATTAATATTTATAATATATTGATTAATAATAATATAATTGATTTAATTATTTATTATAATTGACTTTAATAAATATATTTTGATATTGATAATAAAATTCATATTAATAATTTTTATAAGTGATATTAATAAAAAGTGGCTGATTAATAATAATTTATAATTTTTATAATTTTTATTTATTGATATTAATAATTTTTGTTTTGATATTAATAATAAAATATTTTGTATTAATAATAATATATATATTTAATTGATATTAATAATTTTTATATTGATTTTTAGTAATAATATATTGAATTTTTATATTAATAATATAATTTAATATTAATAAATTTATATTGTAATATATTTTGGAAATTTCAATTTAATATAGAATGTAGGAAAGTTCTACAAGCCACAAAGAATTTAGTAATCTTAATGAAATTAAGATTAATTGTTCATTCTTTATCATTCATAATACAAAATGGTAATATCTTAATTCTTTATAGGGAAGAAAGTGATATTACCTATGTATTTTCAGAATAACTGTCTAAGTTATTTTCCAGTAGATTGTAAATTTAAACACTAAAATTGTTTTATAAAACACAGTTTTATTATTAAGTTTAAAATATAAAATTTATTTATTAAAATTTTATTAAATTTATTATTATTTATTAAATAGTAGTTTTATTCTTAACTAAACTATTTTATGTTGATTATATATTTTAATTTAGTAATTTATTCTAATAATTATTAATTCATTATATTTATGACTAAGCTATTATTAAAAATAGTAGTAAAGAATTAATTTACATAAAAATATTTACATGTATTTATATTTTTCTTTAAAATTAAACTATTTACAATAATAAATAAAATAATACAAGTATTTATAAAAATATAAATAAAATAATTAAAAATTATTGAATAAAATAAGTAAAAATGTATAAAAATAATAATAAAATAAATAATAAAAATAAATAATATTATTAATAAAATTATAAAGATAAACTGTTTATTTATTTATAAAGTAAATAAAATTAGTTGTTATTTCTAATTTAGAAATGTTTAAGTGTAAAGAATATTTAAAAAGTATTTAGAAGGTATTTTAAAAGTGTTTTTAGAAACTATTTTCGAGTCATATTATTTAATTAAAATATTTTAGAATCGTTTATTATTTTTATAATATTAATTATAAATTGTTTATAATTTATATAAATTTAATATTCAATAATATTTTTAAGAATTGATTTAGTTTAAGATAATAATGATAAAGATATTGTTTTAAAATATAATTTAATAATCTTATTATTTTTTTATTAATGTTATTAATTATTTTAAATGATAATTCAATATAATATTAAAATTTATTAATTATTTGAAGTTTAGAAAATAATTATAATTAAAGTAAATTAATAATAAATTATAGAGAATAATAATAAATAAAACTAATTAGAATTTTTAAATGTAAAGATTTTATTGTAGGAAATTAATAATAAATAATAATATAATATATTAAATTATTTATAACACTATTGATTATTCACTTAATTAATTAGTAGATTCATTTATATAATATATATTTGTTCATTTATTTATGGTTGATATTTATATTTTATTTATTATTAATTGATTGTTAATATCGACTCAAAGAGTCAAATAAAATAAAATACATGAATTTATATATTCAAAAATCTATTCTAAATTATTACATGATTGGGCAAATTATAAAATAAGAATTATATAATTATTTAATTATTATTTTAATTAAATAAATATAATATTAAGAACTAGATAAATTATTATATTAATTAAGTGAATAATAAATTAATATTTAAATAAATTTATTTCAATGAATACATATTATTAATTTAAGTAAATTATTATCTAATAATTGAGTGAATATATTTATTATTAATTAAATAAATAATATTATTCCGAAAGGTAAAGAGTAAGGTTCGAACCAGAGACAACCAACATAATAATAGAAGCAGGTAGAACTGAGCCTAATTAGTAGCCATAATGGATCCATATCATTACATTAAAGTTAATATTATAATTAAAAGTACTATAAAAATTTCATTATTTATCATTCAAATGATACAAGATAAACTTATATCTAATTATTTTATTTAAAGACAAGACAGCAGGGAAATATTAACGGAACAATGTATTCTAATATAACACAATTTATAATAATTATTTCATGTTTAATATAATAGTTTATTTATTTATTATTATTTATTATTACATTTTATTATAATTATAATTGAATTTATCTAACTAATATTAATATCTAAACTAAACTTTATTATATAAACACTATTCCTTATTAATCTATATATTAACCTAGGAAATTCTCAAATAAAATATTAAATTATTAAACTAAATATTAATTAAACCATTATAAAAATCTCTAAACTATATTATAAAAACTCACTTGGGATTAACTTTCTCTCCATAGAAAGATCAAATATTAAAAATATAATAATAATAATTTCTTTTATATGTATTATTTAGTTATTTAGCCAATCAGAATTATTTATTTTTTCTTCTTAATACATGTTCAATCACCTGGTAGTAATAATATAAATCTCTATTTATATTGAGTCTGTATCACTGATGCAGGAAACATGTATATTCATAAACAATAAATATAATTAACTTATATACTAAATAATTATTACTAATGAATCAATAAAATTAAAAATAAAATAATCTTTTGTTTAACTCTTCTTTTATTTATTATTCTTATTTTTAAATACAAATTATTGATCGTTTTATAAAAGAAAGAAAAATTATCCTCCTTTTATAATACATGAATTTTATTATTATAGTCTTTCGACTATTATTATTATTATTATTTATTTAATTAATCTAATTATTATTAATTATTTTATAATATAATTCTCTATTCTAAACATTATTTTCTAAGATTTATTTTAATATTAATTATTATTGTTATTATTATTTATTAATATTTTCTATTCTAATTATTAAATATTTTATTAATCTATTTAGTGTTTTAAATAAAAATTAAAAATAAATATTATACTTTTATACAGAAATACATTTAACTTCTGTATTATACATTTTATAAATAATTCATTGATTTTATAATTAATTTTTATTATTTTATTTATTTTATTTTATTTTAATAATATACAGAATATTTATTTTCTGTATTTGTCCAGGGTTTTTAAGTTGGAGGGAAAGGATAAGGGAAAAAGGGAAAAGAGTGGATAGTATTATTTAATTATAATTATTTATATATTTATTATTATAAATATTTATTATTATAATTATATTGAAGTATTAAATTTATTAAAGGTTAGAATTAGAAATATTAATAATTATTGTTATAAGAATATAAATAAAATGTATTAATAAAGTGTTATAAAATATTTGATATTGATAAAATATTATTTAAAATATTATTTATTATATATAAAGTTTATTATAAAATATTAATAAGATTTATTTAAAATATTAATAAAGATATAGAATTTATTATAAGATATTAATAGGATTTATTTAATATAAAATATTAATAATATTTATTTATTATAAGAATATTGATAAAATTTATTATAATATTAATTATAAAGTATTGATAAAATTTATTTGATATTAATAAAATATTTATAATTTATTTTAAGATATTAATAAAATATTGATAATATAAAAATAATTTTTAGTATAGATAAAATTATTATGTTTTAAGATATTAATAATATTATAAAGAAGTTTTATTAAATGTTAGTTTATATGGGATAAAAGGTTTAAAAATATGGGTTTAGAAATAATGTGTATATAAGGGAATATTGTATCATCACAAATGTGTAAAGCGTTAATAGTATAGAGGTAGAATATTTGCCTTCCAAGCAAATGGCCCGGGTTCGATTCCCGGTTAACGCAAGAAAATTTTTTATTTACACATTTTTTAAAATATGTATGAGTAATAGAGACGTCAATTTTTCTTTTTAAGATATTTTTTTTTTTTTTTTTTTATTTAAAATTTATTTTATTTTATTTTTATTTTAAACATTGAATATATATATGTATATAAATTATAAGACTATAATGCCATTTATATTCACCAATATTTCCATATTGGTGAATATATAAATAAAAATAAAAAAGAAACAAAAAATAGAAAATTTAACAAAAAAGAAAACTTGTATTTTTTATTAATTATTATAATTATTATTTATAATAAAATTTTTTTTTTATTAATGTGGAAATTTAAATTTTAATTAATATAAAATATTATGTTATCATTATGATTATTATTATAATATAGTTAGGAGGACATTGTAAATTTTATTATTTAATAATGTTTTAATTATTCAATTTTAAAATATTTTTATCTTTTTTTTTTATTATAGTAGATATTAATATATAATTTTTTAATTTTTTTTTCTATTATGAAATGAAATTATTTATCAATACTTTTTATTTTTATTTATATGATAAGGTAAAAATAATAATAATAAAATATTTTAATTTTATTATTATTATTATTATTATTATTATTACTATTATTATTATTTTGAATAATTCATTTTAAAAATTAATTATTTTATATTTATATATATAATTTTTTTCTCGGAAAAAAATTTTTTAAGCTTAACATTTTATTATATCTTATTATATATATATTAACATAACTCCTATTATAAATATTATATTAGTAATATTACTAATATAATGATTTAAACTTTAGAAATAATTCTTTAATAATATTGATTATTTACTTTTATTATGTATATATAAATATTTTAATGTTATAATAAATTATTTATATATCCAGCAATATCATTATTTTTTTTTTAATAAATTAAAATGAAAAAAAAATGAAGTTGAATTTTTGTTTTTTATTGAATATATTATTAATTTATTTATATAATGTTTATGGGAAAATAACGTTAATAATAAGAAATAACACAGAAAGTTTTAGTAATTTACAAGAATATATAAATAGTTATATTTCAGCAGGACATGGTGAAGAAATAATTGTAAAATTTGTTGACAGTTATTATCAATTCTCTAAATTAAATACATTCAGTGTTAATATATTTTCATATAATATAAATGTTACACTATCAGGTAACGATGAAGGAACCACTGTATTTGATTATAATAATGCTAAAACAGGTTCAATTAATTTTGTCCTTTATAAGAATATAGTAAAATTTGAAAATATTATTTTTGAAAATTATCATCCGTATGATCAATCTAAAATATATGTTCTTGGGAGTGTTGTAGAATATGATGATTTTCAATTAATTGTAAATAATTGTACATTTAGAAATAATGATTATGAATTAATTCAACTATGGTCTGAATGTAAAGAAAAAACACAGGATACTCCACAATATTTATTTACAAACTGTAACTTTTAGTATGTGTATTTTAAAAAAAAATTTTTATGCTATAATTATTATTATTGTTATCATAAAATATCACATATATATATCGGCGGTTTTTTTTTTATTAACTTTTATAATTTTTTTTGTTAATAAAATAATAATACATAAATTAATATAGTAATAATAATAAAAAAATACTTCATACTGTTCATCATCTTCAATTAGATAGTAAAACCAAATATGAAGATAAACATAAATGTGCAAAAGTCAAATATATAAATTGCAATTTTAATAATAATCGTGGTTTAATATATTCAAAATATTTTTTGCATGAATTTGAGAATTGTAAATATACAATCCTTTTTGTATCATTATTTTTTTTTAGTTTTTTTTAATTAAATCTTCTTTATATAACAGTATTATTAGTTTTATTGATTATTAGTTTAAATATATTTATATATTCATAATATCAACTATTGAAAACAAAATAAAAAAAAGGTTATATTTCAAACTTATATGAATATTTTGATAATGAAGATGGAAAGAATTTTGTACTTCTTCACACAAAAACCAAAGAAGAATATATAAGTTTTAAAAATACTACATTTGAAAATATAAATGTAGATAGTCTATTTCCATTAATAAATAGTGAAGGATTAACTTTAAAGTAGATATACATAATTTAAAAAAAATGTCATATATTATAAAAAAAATAAAGAATTATTATTATTATTATTATTATTATTATTATTTATATATTAAATAATTAATATAAAATACAATATATATATGAATATTTATAATATAAAAATAGAATTGAAGGTTCAAATTTTAGAAATTGTTTTACGAATTATAATTGTCTTTTTAATATTAAAAATAGTCATAATACAATTGAAGTAACAAACACTAATTTTACAAGTAAGTTTATATAATTTATATCATTTATCTATATATGTATATAAATATAAAAAAAAAAATATTTTTTTACCTTTATAATTAAATATAAATAATACAAATATTAATAGATTCAGGTACAATTTTTTGTGGTGATACATCTGAAGTAAAAATATCAAATTCAAATTTTGATAATATAGTATCAAAGAGTACTATTCCAGCTATATCGAGATCAAAAAATACTAATATTATAATAGAAGGTACAACTTTTTCTAACTTTAGGTATTATAATTATAATTTATATAATGAATGGAAAAATATATATAAACATATAAAATTTAAATAATTAATTATATAATATTTAATATAATAATAATAATAATAATAATAATAATAATAATAATAATAATAATAATAATAATAATAATAATAATAATAATAATAATAATAATAATAATAATAATAATAATAATAATAATAATAATAATAATAATAATAATAATAATAATAATAATAATAATAATAATAATAATAATAATAATAATAATAATAATAATAATAATAATAATAATAATAATAATAATAATAATAATAATAATAATAATAATAATAATAATAATAATAATAATAATAATAATAATAATAATAATAATAATAATAATATTAATAATAATAATAATAATATTAATAATAATAATAATAATAATAATAATAATAATAATAATAATAATAATAATAATAATAATAATAATAATAATAATTTCAATATTTTTTTTATTTGTATTTAGTTTAATAGGAAAATTATTTGAAGAAGAATCTAATTATAATTTTACTAATGTAAAGTTTAAAGATATAAAATCCAATGGTAAAGCATTTTTACTTTTTTTGCATAATAATATAACTATTAATAATGTTGAAATAGAAAATGCTTCATGTGTTGGTGATAGTGGAGATACATCATTTATAATTTTCGATACTGGTGAATCAGAAAAAAGTTTAAATATTAATAATTTAAATTTAAAGAATAGTTTATCTAATGGACCATTTATTAAAATTAAAGGATTTTCAAGTAAAGTAACAATAAAAAATTCAAATATTAATAATGTTAGATCTTATGGTTCAGTCATTGAAAATACATCAATAAAAGTATATATAATAATTTTAAATAAAATATTAATTATAATTACAAAAAGAAACATTATTATGTTTTGCATTTATTTATATATATTATTTTACATTATAATAATGTAAAATATAATTAATTATATATATCATATTATAATATAATAGGCATATATTGAAATGACGAATTTTACTTTTTATAATAACGTTAATAATTATAAATATGAATGTGGAATTATACATTTTCAAAATGATTTAGATATTTTAATTGAAGATTCAACTTTTTATGATAATCATTCTAAAAGTAATGGAGGTGCAATGTATGATTAATATAATTAATTAAATATTTCAAATAATATAAAAATAATATATATATATATATATTTATTATATAAAATATTATATTAATAGAAATTCATTTCAATATATATAAATATATGTTTACAAATTTATATAATAAATAATAAATAATAAATAATAGATGTTTAGATAATATTTCACATATGAATATTAAATTAATATCTAATGAATTTAAAAACAACAGAGCAACAAATGGTGGCGCAATATATTTAGCAAATGGAATAAATACAAATGAAAAAAATGAAGAAAAAATTTATATAGAAAGAAATATATTTCATTATAATATTGCTGAAAATTTTGGTGGAGCAATTTATTCCGAATACGATAAATTATATGAAACAAAAGCTAAAAATAATGAAATTATAATGAATAAAGCTGGTATTATGGGAGGAGGTGTCTATACACCAAAATTTATAAATAAAAATATGTTTAAATTAAATAGTGATTGGAAATTGAGTAATAATACTGTTAGTTCTGAGATAAATGATTATACAACTATGCCATCTTACATTGTATTAGAAACAGATATGGCTATTGAAAATAATGAAATTAGTGTAATCAGTGGTAATTATATTCCATTGAATTTTGAATTATATGATGAATATAATAATATCATAACAGATGTCACAAAGTATTATTCAGATATTGCATTAAAATTAAATTTAGAATTAGAACCTATAAGTACAGAAAGTAACTCTTACGAAATAGATAATAAAAATTCAAATAATATTTTTAGTTTGCTTAATAATAAATGTACATTTATAAAAGGTATTTATCGTTAATAATAGTTAATAATAATTAATAATACTATTGTTTAAATTAATATTTAAGAATAGTTAGTAAATAATAATATTAATAATAGATTGATATAATTTGAATAATAATTATTAAAAATATTTGGTTCTTTACTATATATATAACACAACTTATCTTTTTTTTTATTCTTATTATTAAATTATTAAAAAAGGTCGGTGCGAATTTAAATTTTTTATAATTCGTGCTGTTCCAAGGACTTATTATCTAAAGGTTGATATTGAAAATAAATTATACCATGAAGAAATAAATTTTAAATTTAATAATATAAAAATCAATATATTACCTTGCAGTGATAATCAAATTAAAATGTATGATCAAAAAGGATTTTTATATTGTGAAAATCCAATATGTGATTCATCTTGTCCAACTAATAGTACTGCTGTATGTTTTCCTTCTAATAAAGAATTAGTAAATGATATTAATTTGAATCAATGTGTATGTTTGAATGGATGGGAAGGATCTAATTGTGACGTTAAAGTATTTATAGATTATAGGTAATAATTATTATTATGTTACTGACATAAATTTTTATATAATAATAATAATAATAATAATAATAATAATAATAACAATAATGATAATGATAATGATATACTAAATTAATAATTATAATAATAATATATTAATTAAGTGGTGTGAAAACTTTTCTATTAATATTTGGGATTATATTTTCAATTATAATATTGGGGTATATAATATTTATAATATTTAATCGAAATCGAAAAATTATAAGAGATGAAGGTTTCATAAAAATAATAATATTTTCATTAGGAATAATATTTTATTTTATAAGTAATCAATTTATTTCATATCAAAATTATTTTGAATGTTCATTAAACTTTTTTTTCAGAAATCTTGGTTTTTCATTAGTATTTTTGATTATATATATAAATATTTTAATGGGATGTAGATTGGGAATTAGTATTAAAACAAATGATAAGTTTTCATTTGCTGATAATGAAACAGTTTCCATAAAAACAATTAAATATAACAATCATCAGGCTTATCAAAATAATAATGCTTTAAATACTAATAATACTAATGCTAACAATAGTAATAATATTAATAATACTACTAATCGTGAATATTCATCTAATAGTATTAATAATAATAAAACTCAAGAATTTTCTAATAGTAGTATTAATAATAATAATAATAATAATACTCGTGAATTTTCTAATAGTAGTATTAATTATAGTATAAATAATAAAAATTGTACTAGTAATAATAATTATATCATTAGTAAAATATCTAAAAAATCTAAAAGTTCTAATCCTCAAAATGATAAATCAAATATTCTAGTTAGTGACCAATTAAGTGATACTTCCTCATGGATGGATGAAATGTATAGAAATTATAATAAAAAAATTCATTCGTTGAATTCTTTATTCTGTAAATCAATATATATCTATTTAGTTTTTTTATTGACTCTTTTTATCATAATAATTGTTTATGCTAGTAATGACGATGATAATATACAACAAAGTAAACATGGAAACTGGTATTATAAATGTAAATTAGAGAGATCTAATTTTGGTCTTAATATTTTATATCTTATATTATTAATTTTGTTTTTAAATATTGGAAGATCAATATCAAAATATAGATGCATATATACATATATTAGATATATAACATATTCAATGTATTTTTCAATTATATCAGGACCATTAATAAGTGTATATATATTTATATATATAATTTTTTTATATAGAAAAATTATTTTTTCATTCTTATTTAATAAGAAATAATTATACGATATTTATATTTATTATATATAACAATGATTATTAACATCATTCATTATTTTTCTTTCTTTTTTTTTTTATTACTTTCAAATATATGTTAATAGATTTTTATTTCATCTATATTCGATACATTACCATTGGAAGGCATTTACGTTAATACCTTTTTTAATTCTTTATGTTTTATAGTAACATTTGTATTATTGTCATGGAATAAAATATATTATATTTGTAAAAAACAAGGTGATGACTCAACACTATACTTTATATATAAAAATCATGATTTATGTAGTATACATAACTCGACGTATTGTGGATGTAAACTTAAAAATATGTCAAAAGATGAGCTTTTAATCAATATTGATAAATATATTGAAATATATAAAATATGTTCAGATTTTTTTGAACAATTTAGAAATAACTGAAGATATAAATTTATAAATATAAATAGAAAAAAAAATTATATACAATTAAATATGATAAATTCATATTTAGACCCAATATTCATGTTTATATTTATAATATATTATATTATATTGAAACTATCTTTTTTGTAAAAAGAAATATATTTATTATTCATACTTATGAGTAAAGTGGTATTAAATTGTATACAGTCATCATGTGTATTATATGTAAAAAATAAAAAAAAACTTTTTGTATAAAATTTTGAAGTATTATATAAATAAAAAATATAATTAAGATTAATCTTTTTTTTTTTTTTTGTATTTTTTTTTTTTCATGATAGATTTACCATTAAAATGACAATTTTTATTTTCTTTGAACTTTTATTTTTTAATAATAATTTTGGTTTAAACAAAAAATTAAAAAAAATTTTATATACAATTCAATTAAAGTATTCTATTATTATAATAATTTGTATTTTATTAATTTTTATAATATTTAGCTATTACAATATATTACATTTATTACAAATAAATTTTAATTTAAAAATATGTAATATTTTTTTTTTTATTTTGAGTTTATTTTTGTTCAACCTCTATAATATTGTTAACCTTTGAATAATGACCATCAACTCTAGTAATTAATTTGAATTTTTCATAATCAAAGTTACCAGTCTTATTATTATAAATTTCTTCATTAGCATGAACTTTAACAACTTTACCATAATAGACAACAGAAGTTTCATTTCCATTTTCATCATGATATTGAGTACTAGAAACAACCTTACATTCAAAATTAACAGCACTTTGAGCAACTAATGGAACCTTAATAACAGAGGCTGCCATTTTAGTTAAACCAATCTTTTCAAATTCATCTTCGTCTGGTGAAAGAGTAGCATTAGTTGAAATAGAAGATCTTTTTTAATTAATATTATTAATATTTAATATTTATTATTATTATTTATTATTATTATTATTATTATTATTATTATTATTATTATTATTATTATTATTATTATTATTACTATTATTATTATTATTATTATTATTATTATTATTATTATTATTATTATTATTATTATTATTATTATTATTATTATTATTATTATTATTATTATTATTATTATTATTATTATTATTATTATTATTATTATTATTATTATTATTATTTATATTATTATTATTATTCGTATTATTATTATTATTATTATTATTATTAAAGAGGTTAAAAAACTATATAGAACTTACTCTAAAAACCAATCACTAACCACACTAACACCAAATTCTTTAGTAGCTTCAATATTAACTTGAGTATCTTTCAATGAACCATCTGGGTTTTTAAGAACAGTAATACAAATAATTGGTGGATTTGGACAAATACAATTACAAAAAGCAAATGGAGCAGTATTGGCAACACCAGAAGCAGAAATAGTAGAAACTAAACTGGTTGAACTTACTAACTTTTTTATTTTAATTAAAATTTAAAATTAAGAAAAATTAAAATAATAAGTATTATATTGAATAATTAATATAAATATAATAATAAATTATTTATTTAAATGAATATTTTCATAAAATATTTCAAAATATTATTTACAATAATTAATATAATTAAAATATCTTTCTAAATAGAAATTTAAATGTATTATTTAATTATTTAATGATATGATCCATTATTTATATATAAATATTTTCATAAAAATATTTACATTTTTTTTGACTAATATATTTTAAAAATGAATAATTTATTACTTTTTTTAAAAACATTTAAATTTCTAATTATATTTCATAAATTTTTTAAATTCTTTTTTAAAATATTTAATCTTACAGTTCCTAAAGCAAATTTAATCATATTTTTTAATTCTTTTGGTTCGTAAGTAATTGGTTTACCGCTTGGAATCATTTGTGGTGTACCTTTTTTCCAAGTATCATTTGGAATTTCAATTTTCTTTAATTCAAATTTAGCTGGATTTTTTTTACAGAAGAAAAGTTGATTTGGAGTTGTACGACATAAATTACGCTTAATAACATTACTACTAAGTGTTGAAAAAATGTTGGAAGCAGTAGAAAACTTAGGTAAAGATCTAATTAAAGAAAGAGTCATTTTATAAATAGTTTTATTTCCAAATTATAGATAATAATCAATAAAAAAAAAGTTAAGAATAATAAAAAAAAAAAAAGATAAAAAAAAAACACACAAAGACTGTATTAAAATAAATTAAAATTATATATGAAGTCTTCACGTATAGTTTATTAAAAAAAAAAAAGTTTAAATAAAAATTTGAAGTATATATTAAAATTGTATAATATCAAAATTAATTTTAATTGAATTAAAATTATAATAAAAAAAAAAAAAAAAAAAAAAAAACAATTTTTAACTTTTTACGTTATTCTTTTTAGACTAAATTAAATTTTTTTTTTTTTTTTTATGGCATACAATTTGTACGTCACTTTTATTGAATTTAAATATTATAATACATGAATCATAAAAAAACACATAATGAAAAAAATGATACTAAAAAAATAAAAAAACCAGTAAAATATTATAGATAATAATAAATAATACTGGAGGGGGAAAAAAAAATAGTATAATAATATTTAAAAACAATAAATCCATACAAGCCCTTAATTCTAAATATAGAATTAAAGTAAAATTGATCTATCCTATTCCACTTAGGTCGGAAATAGTATCGTTTTTAGACTAAAGGAAGAAAGGAAGAAGCTTACTTGAACCTGTTTTCTGAAGGCAAATACAAGCAAATTTAAAGACGTAGTGTTTTTTTTTTTTTTTTTTTTTTTTTTTTTTAAAGCACACAATAAAAAAAAAAGATTCTAATAAAAAAAAGTCAGATAAACATTTTAGATAATAATGAAAAAATGTATTTATTAAAATCATGATTTTTATAATTTAAGAAGTTTATAATTATACAAATATACTAGTTCCATCCTTTCTATTTCAAAAATTATTTTTTTTCCCTTTATCTATATTTTTATTTTATTTATTTATTTTTTTTCTTCTCTTTTTTTTTTTTTGTTTTTTTTTTTTTTTTTTCTATTATTATAATATTTATATTGTTGGTAATATTCTTCAATATATTATATTCATATAGAAATACTATGCTGTTTATTAAAATAAAATTGAAATCAAGAATAGTTTAATATAATTATCTTATTAATTCTATTACTTGTAGAAATTAATATTTTTCCTTAATTTTTATTACATAATTAAAGAATATATGAAATATAAATAAATAAATGTAAATAAAAATAAATAACTTTCTATGGTATATAAAATTATAATGCACAAAGTAATAATAATATTATTATATTATAATATATATATATTTATTCTACATAAAAAATAAAAATAAAACACACACACACACACACATAATGATTACACAAATGAAAAAAGAAATATATAAATTTAAATTTATTTTATAATATTTTATTATATAATAAAAAAAAAAAAAACTTTTTTTTTTTTAATATTTATATCATATTAAAAAAATAATATTTTTTTTCTTTTTTTGATGGATAAAATGATTAATGTATTTTATATATTAAATAAATAAACATTTTTGTAATTAAAAATATACAATTAAAAAATTAATATTAAATGTATTGATTCATCTTAATTTCTAAATGTTTATATAATAAAAAATCTGAATAATTAAATGATGATAAGAAATTAATTAAAATATATGATATACAAAAAAAGATAATAATTAAATTTATTATATTTTAATTTTTAATACTTTATCTATGAAATTAAAAAAGTATTAAAAAAAATATAATGTTTTTTTAATAATTTATAAATATGGATCAGTCTATAATATTTATTTATTTATTTATTTATTTATTAAGTTTATTATATTATTTTTCATCCTTTTTCTGAAAAAATAATTATTAATTAAACTTAAACTAATGCAGCTTGGGAACGAAGACTTTCTAAACCTTGACGTTTAGTTTTCTTAGTCCAGAAGAAGATACCAGCACCACAAGCAGTTGCAGCTAAACCAGCTCCAGCTGCAATAGCTCCAGTTTTTTGATCATTACCATCTTCATCATTAGATTTTTCACCACCATCATCAGCAGCTCCTGCATCAGCATTTTCTCCATTAGCATCAGCATTTACTCCAATAGCGCCAGCATCAGCATTTTCTCCATTAGCACCAGTATCAGCTGGTTCACCGTTAGCAGCAGCAACACCAGCATCATCTAAAGCATTTACACCAGCAGAATCATCATTATCTGATTTTTCACCAGAATCAGCTTCAGCACCGGCATCAGCTGATATACCATTATCACTAGCATCAACGTTAGCACCGTTAAGACCAGCAGTGTCACCTGGAATTTGAGCATCAGATACATCTGGAACAGCATCAAGACTAGTATTTGAAGCAGCAGCACCATCAGCTGGTGGAGCATCTGGAATAACAACTGGATTTTCACCTTCAGAAGGAATATCATCTCCAGCAGCTAAATCAGCACCAGCAGCACCATCTTCAGCTTCTGATACTTGAGCGAAAGATAATGCAGCAGCAGATAATAAAAGTAAAATATGTGAGAATTTCATCTTGATTATATTAAAATTGATTGATTAAAAATATTACAATAATTAAAAATGTGTTTATTTAAAATATACAAAATATTTTTATTGTTTTTAATGTTTATATACGTATTAAACTATTTATATTTGATAACTTTTTATAAATTACAATATATACAATTAAAGTGAATTAAAGAATAATCAAAAAAAAAGTGATAATTGTTTATTTATATACTTTTTGAAATAATAAAATTTAAATATAAAACGGCATATTAATTTAATTTAATTAATATTAATATTAAATTTATATGGATTTAAAAATACAAAAAAAAAATTTTTTTTATTTTAAAAAAAAAAAAAAGGCTAATATTTATTAAATCAAAATTTAAATACATATATTATTATTTAAATTTTTTTATTTTTTTATGTTTATGTTTATCCAAAAGACATACATTATTTACTTAAAATAAAAAATTTAACAAAAAATAGTTGATATAAAAGGAAAAAGAAAATTTTAAAATTGTGCTTTAATATATGAAATATATTATTATATTATTTTTAATATATTAATAAATTAAAATGGAACAATTTATTATAAAAAAATAATAATAAAACATTTATAATAAAAAAAACAACCAATAATTTTGCAGTGTCAACGGCATATTATTTTTATAATTATAAATATAAAATTTTGATTTAGATATGAACTTTAAATTATATAATTTTTATTGTATATCTAATAATATAATATAATATATATAATAATATAAAATATATTATATAATTAATTAATAATATAAAAATAATATACAGATAATATAAGTAAAAAAAATTGGCATTTAAAAAAAAAAAAAAAGAATTTTTAAAAAACATTAAATAAAACATTAAATAAATGAATGAATGAATAAATAAATAAATAAATAAATAAATAAATAATAAATAAAATAATAATTTAATAAAATAAATTAATAAAAAGCAAAATAAATTAATATATAAATAATAATAAAATAATTTAGAAAAAAAATTCTTTAAAGTTTTTTTTTTTTTTTTTAATCTCAATGGTACAATATATACATTATATTTAAATTAAAAGATGAAATTTTTTTTTATTTTGTATATTTTTTCTTTTTACATAATTAATAATATTATTTTGATTTGTTATTTTATCTTAGTATAATTATATAAAAATTTGTGTATTTTTTTTTATAAAGAAAAAAAATTATACCAAATTCCAAATTAAATAAATTGAAAGAAATCTAATTAAGATAATTAATATATTTTAGTTATATTTATATAATATAATTTTTTTATTAAAATAATATATATTTTTTATTAATACTAACAAATTAGTTAATTATTATTAATAAAATTAATAATATTAACAAACGGTAATTAATATTAATATTTACTATCCTTTTGCTTTATACTTTAAAATTAAATAAAAATTACTATTTTTATTTATTATAATAACAATTTTTATTACATATTATTATTGTCCTTTTTTTTTTTATTTTCAATTTTATTTAAAGTAAATATAAGAATATTGAAAATCTAAATAATAAAAAAAAAGAGGCATCTTACAAGAGGCATTTTTGTTCAACGTTAAACAATTTTTATTTATTTATAAATAATATTTTTTTTATTATTAATATTAATATCGAATAGGGAATTTTTTAAATACAGAATGGTCATCTTTCCTGTAAATAAAATCATCTTATTTTGGTAATTATGTATCTAAAAGGAGAAAAAAAAAATTTGGTTTCCAATAAGAAAAAAATTAAAAAGAACTCCTTTTTTTTTATGTTTTTTTTTTTTTTATGTAAAAAGAACTCCTTTTTTATGTTTATGTAAAAAATACATTTTTTAATTATTTAATCACCGTATATTATAAATACAAAAAAGAAACCCTTATATAGATTAAATATGATATTTATTATATCAATTGACCGTATATAATATATTGATTTTAATTATCAAATATATTTGATAATATATTTATATAATGACTATTTCCTTTTATGGAATATAACATTAGCTAGTGTTATTAAGTATTACTATATATAGAAATTTTTTTTCACATAGGATAATTATATAATAATAATAATTTAATAACATTAATAATTAATAATGATAAAACATAAAAAAATAAATAAACTTTAATTATTATTAAATTTCATTTAATAGAATTAAATTTAATATACATAAAAATATGTAAATAGTGTGATCTAATTAATATGTTAATTATTAATTATAAGTATTCTTATTAACATAAATTTATAAATTACATAAATTTATGAATAAAATTTTATATTGAAAACTATATAAAAATAATAAATAATATTATTCAATATTATTTTTTTTAAATTTTAATTATTTAAAACTTTATAATTTATTATTTTTATATAAATTTATATAACAACTCTTTAAATTTTTTTATGAAAATTATTTATAATACTCAAAAGTATTATGAATTTTATATAAAGTTGTTATCTTATAAATTAATAATATAAATATATATATATATATTTATGTTATACGAAGTTACCTTATAAATGAAATTCTAAATGTTTTATTTACTAACATTCAATTACTTAAATATTATTAATTATTTGCACATTTATTTATATATTATATATTTATTTATTTATTTTTTATATATTATATTTTATATTTATATAAAATCTATAATGAATATTTAAATTATTGTAATATACTGGATTGTGATTTGTAATATCTAAATCTTATCATGGTTTATTTTATTAATTGATTAATTATATATTCTGTATTCTTTTACTTTAACAAATTGTAAATCGATTATATTAAGTTCATGAAAATTTTTATTATTTCTATATTATTATTATTTAATATGGTTCTTCATTATATATTTTATAATTATTTTATAATTTATATATTATAATACTATCAAAATAAGAAACATTAAAAACTTCAAATTACATATTAATATATATTATTGCAAAATTATTTATACTAATTACAATACGATTGAATTATTTATTAACTTTTATATTTATATTATATATATAATATATTCAAAAACTGAAACTATATATTTAATAAAACATACAAACATATATAATAACTAATTAAATATAAAAGCAACTCATTAAAATACACAATAAAAAAATATTTTTAAAATATTTTATTTTTAAATAAATTAAAAAAAAAATAACAAAATTTATAATACAAAATATAAAATAATTTATAATAAATCTAAACATGATCAATTCATAAATATAAATATAGTTAAAAATATTTATATTTAATAAAACATACAACAGATATATATAATAACTAATTAAATTTAAAAGCAACTCATTAAAATACACAATAAAAAAATAATATTATTATATATTTTTAAAATATTTTATTTTTAAATAAATTAAAAAAATTGACAGAATTTATAATACAAGATTATAAAATAATTTATGATACATTTAAACTTTTTTTTTTACTAGTATGATAAATTTCATAAATATAAATAAATAAATATTTTAAGTAACGGTAATAGTTTCAGTATTTTCAACAAAATTTTCAGTATTTTTTTTTTTTTTTTGAAATAAAAAATATAAAAATAAATATGAATATAATAGATTACTGAAAAATCGTAAATAATAATTTTAGGATACAATTATTTATTTTTCTAATAGTTTAAATAATGTTTTATTATATTTAAAATATATTTATAATATATATTTTCCTTACTAAATGTTAAATTTCTTTATACGTTATACTTTTTGCGGTTATAGTTAATTCACATACATCAGGATCAGAAATAAATACAATATTTATTGTATTATCATTAATATTTGTGACATTAAGTATCTCGTTACTATCGAAATCAAAATTAAGATATTTAGGATCAATATAAGAAACTTCGTTAAAAATTATACATATTATTTTGTTTTCAGGTTGATTTTTTTCATAATCATTTTGCATCCAATTACACAAATCAATTTCAAGAAAAGCTGTCTTATTTAATGAATCATAAGATAGTTTTTCAATTAAACTATCGTGAAGATTATATTTTATTTTCATCCTGTTAATTAATTATGTAGTTTAAAAAAAAATTTTTTTTTCGTTTCAAAGAAAAATCTTTTTTTCCTTTAAGTATTTTATTAAATATTTCAACAAATATTGCCAAGTATTAATTTTTTTTTTAGATAATATATAATTTAATTATTTCTTATTATATAAAATATATATAATAAATAATAAATAATATTAATATAGTTAATAATTATATTAATTAAATTATTTTATTAATATTAATATCTATAATGGTTCTATGATTGTGATATAAGATTCTCAAAAAAAAAAAAAATTTAATAATTATACCAAAAAAAATAAAAAAAAATAAAAAATAAAAAATAAAAAATAAAAAAAAAAAAATAAAAAAAAAATAAAAAAAAATAAAAAAAAATAAAAAAAAATAAAAAAAATAAAATAAAATAAAATAAAATAAATAAAATAATATACCCACTTTTAAATTCAATGAATATATAAAAAAAAAAAAAAAAAAAAAATAGAAAAATTGCTACATTAACAAATAATGTAAATAAAAAAAAAATTCATGTAAAAGAAAAGTAAAATTTTATATTAAAATTTTTAAAACATCAAATTAATTTAATGTTTTAAAGTTAAATTTTAAAGTATTAAAATTATAAATAAAGTTTTTTTTTTTTAAAAAAAAAAAAAAAAATTAATTATAACCAATACAAATTTATTAATTAAAAAAAATTAATTATAAAACAATAATAAATTATGAAAATAATAATTTACACTTTAATATATATTCAAAATAAAAAAATGATACTTTTTTTTTTTCTTAAAAATTTCTTTTTAAAACTTTATTCTATTTTATTTTATTTAATTTTATTTCATATATTTGTGTTTTTTTTTTTTTTAAGTTTTTTTTTTTTTTTTCTTTTTTTGTTTTTGTGTTTTAATTTTTTTTTTTTTTGTTATTTTGTTACTTTGTTTTAGTTATTTGTTTTATTTTAGTTTTATTTTATATATTTGTTTTAATTTTTAATTTTATTATTTATACTTATTAAATATTATTTTACAAAATAATTATTTATAATACAAATAATATATACTTATAATTTATTGATATTTTTAATTTTTTAAACTTGTATAAAATATATATATATAAATAAATTGTCTATTTTTATAAATGAAATGTTATTATATTTATATTTAACAAAAATAAATATATATCATCAAGATAATATTTATAATGTAAAAAAATAAAATGAATCTACCAAAAGCATTCTAATAATGTTCATAATTTTATAATAAATATCATCAAGATATTTATTAAAAAACAAAATAGAAACAAAAAAGTTATATAAAAATAAAAATAGTCGTTATGGTTATAAATATTTTATAATGCGTTATTCTTTTTTATTTTTGTGATAAATTGCGGTTACACAATTATTGAATTATTTAAACCAAACTGTATTGACTACGAATACTATTAAGAGTCTTTTGTTTTTTAGATTTCTTTACCCAAAGGAAAGCACCAGCAGCAGCAGCAGCGGCACCACCAGTAATGGCAGCTACTTGAGTAGTAGAAGGTCCATTTTCTGGGTCAGAATCTTCATTTCCGTCTAAATTATCAACATCATTAGCAGCAGCTCCTTCTTCATCAGAAACATTATCATCATTAGCTTGAACTCCTTCATCTTCACCATAACCATCAGATTTTTCATCTTCATTAATATCAGCCTTTATAGCTGGTTGTTCTTGAGCTGGTTGTTCTTCTTGAGTTGGAGCAATATCTTTTGGTGGAAGAGCTTTAGTTGCTTCAGTTGGAGCAGCTTTTGGTGGAAGAGTTTTTGTAGCTAAATCAGCTGGAATAGTTTTTGTGGCTAAATCAGCTGGAATAGTTTTTACTGGAAGAGTCTTAGCTGGAAGAGTCTTAGCTGGAAGAGTTTTAGCTGGAAGAGTTTTTGTTTGAACATCTAATGGAAGTTCCTTTGCTGGAAGGAGATCTTCTGATGGAAGAGATTTTGTTGGAAGAATATCAGCTAAAGCTACAGATGATAAAAGTGCAAAATAGAAAATATTTTGGAATCTCATTTTAGTTTATGTTATTTTTTTTTATTTAATAAATTAAACTTTAATTATAATTTATATTAATTAAATGATTTAATTTTATATTTTATTATTATTTTTTTTAATATTTTTTTATTTTTATTATTTATTTTCTATTGCTTGCTAATTTTTTATATTTATCAAAAATATAAAAAGAAAAAAGAAAACTGTTTTTTAACAATTTGTAAAGAAATTTTTTGGCTTTTATATATTTTCAGTTTCTATACACATATACACCTTTTTTTATATTTAAAATAAATTTTACCTATAAAAGGTAATTAATTAATTTTTATTATTTAAAATATTAAAAATTAAAAAAAAAATTTTTTTAATATTAATTTTTAATATTTGTGTTTCAATCATTAAAAAAAATTTACCGTAAAAGGAATTCATATCATAATATTTAACATTTTAATATTCAAAAAATATATTTATTAAAGTTTTCAACTTTTAAAATTAAATTAACAGATAACATCTCAGTTATATACATGTTTTATGTTTTACATTTAATTAAACTTTTTTTTTTTTTTACCTAAAAAAAGCATATTTTTTACCTAATTATTTATTATTATTGTACCTTTTTTTTCCTTTATTTTTTTTTAAAACTTTAAAATATAATTAAATTTAACTATAATATAAATTACACAATGTAAATCATTGTATATACATTAA
>MCFG01000618.1:0-22764 GCA_002104895.1 Anaeromyces robustus | reverse complement strand
ATTAATACTATTACTATTAAGAATATTATCATTATTAATGACTTAAAAATAAATAAAAAAAATAAAAAAATATTCAAAAACAATAACAATATAATAATAATAATAATAATAATAATAATAATACTTATACAAAGCAACTTAAATATCTATATAAAAAAATTGGAATTTATCTATATATATTAAATATATATGAGTTTGAGTAATTTTAATAATATATAAAATAATTATACAATTACATTGAAAATAAATCATTAAAAAGAAAAAAGAAAATGTACCAAAGGAAAAATAAAGATAATAATGAAGAAGGAGAGGTAAAAAAAAAAAATCAGGTTTTTCTTTTTTTAAAATTCAATGAGGATGAAAATAAATTATTTGAGTTATTAAAAATTGATAAAAATACAATTATTAATAATCGAAATGAAATAATAGAGAAGAAAAATAAGACTTTTTTTGTATAATAATAATAATAATGAGAATAATAAGAATAATAAAAAACATCAGTACAAAAAAAAATTATGAATTATTAAATAATATATAAATGTATATTCATAAATATTAGGTTATATCAATAACTTATGAAGATATTGATGAAATACCAAATAGAGTTTTCAAAGTCAAAAGTTTAACATCTTTGAATTTGAGGTATAGGCAAAAATGAAATTATACTATTCATATATTTATTTGTATAGCAATTAAAAATTAATATGATTTTTTCAATTTTCTTATTTATATATCTTTTTTATTATCAAAAGTCATAATAAATTATCATGTATACCTCAAGAAATAACTCAATTAAAAAAACTTCAGAATTTAACTGTCAAGTAAAAATAATAAAAACTATAAATTATAAATTAAATTATATACTTATTTATATATAAAAATTAACAAATTTTTATTAACTTTTCTTTCTCTTGGCTATCTTAATATATTTTATACAATTTTTCAATATTCCGAAAAATAATTTATTAACACATAAAATAATAATATGTTTTAATATAATTAACAATAAACCAATTTCTCTAATTAAATTAATTATAAAAAAAATTTATCACAAAAAATACATTGATACAATAATACAATAACAATATTTATATATATAATAAAGTCATAATTTGGTATCATCATTAGCCAATTTATCCAAATTATCAAATCTTCATTCTTTATCTTTAGCTGGAAATCAATTAACTGAAAAAGAAATTGATTCATGTGGATTATCAAATCTACATTTACAAGCATTAAATTTATCAAAAAATCATTTAAACTGTATACCAAAATCAGTTTATTCAATTAAAACGTAAAACTTTTTTTTATATATAAATTATATATACAAAATATACAATTTATTTTTTATAATATAAAATAAAAATAAAAAAATATAAATAAACTAAAAAAATATTAATGATATATATATTATTATTGTTATTGAAACATATATATACTAAAGATTAACAAAATTGGTTGTATCTGATAATAATATTTCTGAAATACCAGACCAATTTTCTAATTTAATCAATCTTGTATGAAAAATAATATTTATAATATTTAATAATATATCAACTTTACAATAGAATTATTTACTTAATATTTTGTTATATAAATCATATATTTACGAATTTATATTGCAAAATATAATAGAAATTTTTGGGTTTAAATAATAATAATTTTAAAGAAATACCGAAATGTATTCTTGGTTTGCCATGTTTAAAAGGTATATATATAAATATCAAAAAGAAAAGTCATGTATTTATAGTATTAAAATAATAATTTTATTATTCTCAATTTTAAATTTTTTTAATTTTAATTTTTTCTTTTTATGTTTTATTTATATATATATTCTTAATTTATTTAAAAAACATTAATAAAAGGAATATCATTATCAGGTAATCCATTTAAAGATGAAGTTGATGTAATATATAGTTTAAGAAATTGTGCTCAAATAATAAGTAAGTATTCTTTAAATCATTACTAATAATGACATATTAATTAATAATGTCATATTAAATAATAATAATAATAATTATAATAATAATAATATATATTATAATTATAATATTAATTAAATTTTTAATTTATTACTAGACTCTACCGTAGACTCCAATGCTATTAATGCCAAAATTCAACTTATTCAAAAAGCTTCTCATAATAGTACTGGTATAAATGCATTATTAACAAATATAAATTAAAATTAAGTTATAAAAAAATAAATTACATTCAAAATAAAAAAAAAACTTATTTCATTATTACTAATAATATTTTTTTCTTTATTTTTTTATTATACAAAATATATAATATAAAAAATTCACATTAAAACGAATAAATAAAAAAATAAAATAATGAAAAAAAAAAAAGTCATTGACAGATCGAATACAGATATTTCAGATATTAGTAAACATGTTAGTAAAGCAATATTTAATCTTCCAGAAATTATACCAGTTAATCATCATATATCTCAATTAAGTTCATTTAATCGTTCTCCATCAGCAACTTCTATAAATTCACATTCTCAAGAAGATAGTGAATTCTTTAAAAGATTTAGACAATTAGAAGAAGAATCCATTATGAATGGTATCAATAATGGTTATAACTTTTCACATGAATCACTTAATAGTGATACAGAAAAAAATATAACTAGTAAAAATTCATCAATTATGTCATTACCAAAAATATCTTCACCTTTAGTAACTCAAGATGAAGCTATATTACAATTAGAAGCTATTGTTAATAGTTCATTTGATGGAATTAATGATTCATCTAATGGATCAGATGATTTTTTAAAAAGTAAATTAGAAGATAGCAAAAATTCTGTTAATAATTCAACAGAACTTGGATTAGAAGATTATACTAGAAAAGGAAGTCTTGATGATGATCAAGCCTATATGATTAAAACACCAACAAGTCATCGAGCTACTAGTGATATTAATGAAATTACTTTAGATAATTTTATTATAAGTGAAAATCCTAAAAGAGAAGAAAATAGTATTTCAAATAATTTAAATAAAAATGTTAGTAAACGTAAAACTCAAATATTTAGTATGGATAACTACATTTCTAAAAGAAAGAATTCAGCTGTACGTCAATCACTTATTAATCCAAAATTCGAAAATACTAATAATGTTGTTAAATGTTCAGGATGTAATACTGAAATAGGTAATAGTGATTACATTGAAGCGCTAAATAGTGTTTGGCATACTTATTGTTTCAAATGCAAAGTAAGTATTATATAAATAATTCTTTTATTTATTTAATATAATGATGGTAAATAAATAAATAAAAATATTTGATAATTACTTTAATAATAATAATAATTTTTATAATAAATAAATATTATTAATAATTATTATAATGATAATAATTATTAATAATTATAATTATAATAAAAATCAAAATCATAAAAATGTAGAAATGTGGTAAAGTATTGGAAGATACATTCTATGAAGTTGATAACGAACCTTATTGCGAACAGCATTATGTAGAAGATGATAACTTATACTGTGCTGAATGTAAACAATTAATTGTGGATACTTATATTGATTTTGAAGGTAAATACTATCATGAGGATCATTTTGTTTGTTCTAAATGTAAAACAACTCTTTCCGGAAAACAATGTTACATTATGGAATTAGATGATGGCAATGGAAATACAATGCAAGAAGTTTATTGTGAAGAATGTTCACAAGCACAAGAAGAATAATTTTATTTATTCTTTTTTTACTTATCTTTTTAATTTTTTTATATTATATTTTTTATTTTTGTTTTTTTTTTTTTAAAAAAAAAAAATAAAAAAAACTTAAAATTTCATTTTTTAAAGCATATATATTTTACAAGATTCTATATTAGAAGTTATTGCTTTACTTCATATTTTTTTATCTTATATATTTAATTTTAATATTTTAATAGAAATGTTTCACATCTTATCTTATATTTCTTAAATTTTCTTCTTTCTCTTTTATTTTTATATTAACTTTTATATTTAGCATAACTATAAAATGGTAAAAAAAAAAAGAGAGAGAAAAAAAGAAAGTAGAATAATTAAATAATTTAATAATCATATATATTTTTAACTTTAAATAAATAATATGTATTATATATAAAATAATTTATTAATTAAAACTATATATATATAAAAAAATAATAATTAGAATAAAGAATAGAAAAAATTACATAACAAAATAAAAAAAATATTTATATATTAAATATGTATAAATATACATATATATTATAGAAATATATAAAATTAAAAAATTATATAGAAATAAAATAATTAAAAAAAATTATATAATAAAAAAAAAGTGGATAATTAAAGAATATCGAAATATATAGAAATAAAATAATTTATATAATAAAAAAAAAAGTGGATAATATAGAATATTGAAATATAATTTAAATCACATAATCTTTAATTTATTTATTAATATTAAGCTTTATTTTATTTTTTGATCTGTCAAAACAATATAAAAATTATCATTATTCTAATATTTTGTTTAACATTAAAAAAAAATAAAAATAATATATTATTAAATAATAATATTAAAAATAAGGACTTTTTTTTATTATTAAATTATTTATTAAATTGTATTTGTATATATTTTTTTATATATAAAAATTATTTATTTATTTTATTTTTTTTTTTTCATTTTTTAATTTTAATGTTAAACAAAATTTTTATAATATTCTTATATTTAATATTCTAATATTCTAATTTATAAAAAGATACATTTAAAATAAAATAAAATAAAATAAAATAAAATAAAATAAAATAATATAATATAAAAATATTATAATATAATCAATGTATACAACTATTTATATTAATAATAAAAAAAAAATTTTTTAATATAATCCTTACATTTAATTATAATCCTTAACAAAAAAAAAAAAAATTTAAATAATATAAAAAAAAATTTTTTTTTTAAAACTCTTTATCATTTATATATAAAAAAACATAATATTATTTATTTATAATTTATATATATAATATAAAAAATTAAAGGAAAAAATGAGCCTTAATTTGAAAGATTTCCCAGAAAATTACGTTGAATGCTACAATTATTTATATGAAAAACTTCCAGAAAACCTTAGAAAGGTTAAAATTGCCATTGTTTGTGGTAGTGGTTTAAATAATTTAGCTGATAAAATTAAGGATACTGTTGGTTTCGACTATAAAGTAAAGTTCAATAACAATAAATAATAATAATAATAATAATAATAATAATATGAATATTTATTTATATATATAATTTATTTAAAAATAAATGAAATTAAATGTTAAATAATTTTTTATTTATTATTTATATTTAAATAATCAATAAGGATATCCCTGGATTTGCTCAAAGTACAGTTCCAGGTCATAAAGGTAAATTAGTTTTTGGTATTCTTTCTAATACTCCAGTAGTTTGTATGGTAGGAAGATTCCACTTTTATGAAGGTAATATGCAAAATAATTTTATAAATTACAATATATTTATTTAGATTTTTATATCAAATTATCCAATTATTTTTAATTTATAATGTATAAATGATTATAATTTTATATATATTTATTTATTTATACTGAACTATTATTCCATATTTATTATTTCTATATATTTAAATATAATATACTTCTATATAAAAATCTAACGAAATATTAACTTATATTCATTATTAAACTAAATAATAAAAATGAAAATTCAATAAATGAATTTCTTCGTATATAATAATTGATAAATTAATAATTAAACATGATCTCCATAAAATACAAATACAAAAAAAAAAAATAAAAATAAAAAAAAAATAAATAAATAAATAAAATAAAATAAAAACAAATAAATATTAACAATAGGTCACTCAGCTCAAAAAGTTTCTTTCCCAATTAGAATTTTCAGAATGTTTGGAGCTAAAATTTTAATTTTAACTAATGCTGCTGGTGGTTTAAACAAAGAATTCAACACTGGTGATTTAGTTATTATTCGTGATCATATTTCTTTCCTTAACTTCACTGGTTCCAATCCACTTATTGGTCAAAATCTTTCTATTTTCGGTGATCGTTTCCCACCAATGTTAAATGTTTACAGTCACCGTTTACGTTATCTTTTCACTCAAGCTGCTGCCCAATGTGACTATAATACTTTAAAAGAAGGTACTTATATCTGTTTAAGTGGTCCAAGTTATGAAACTCCAGCTGAAGCTCGTTTCTTTGCTAAAATTGGTGATTTAGTAGGAATGAGTACTGCACCAGAAGCTACTGTAGGTAATCACTGTGGTATGGAAGTTATTGGTATTAGTTTAGTTACTAACATGGTTAACCAAGACTTTACTCTTACTTCCTTTAAGTCTCCAGAACAAATTGCTGCTGAAAACTACAAAAAACCAACTATTTCTCATGCTGAAGTTATTGAAGTTGGTAATCAAAAGGCCAAAACTTTAGAAGGAATTGTTGAAAAATTCACTGCTTTACTTGAAAAGGAAGAAAATTAAAAACTATATTAAAAAAATTAAATAGTAATAATAATAATAATAATTAAAATAATAAAAAGTAAATAAATAAATAAATAATATTTATTTATTTATTTATTTATTTATTATGATTATTATTATTATAAAATATTTATATATATAAATTATAAAGAGGAGTAAAAAAAAAAAAAAAAAAAAAAAAAACTGAATAAATTATTATTTAAATAAATAGTAATATTTAAATAATAATTATTAAAATGATCAAAATCAAAATATATCCACATTTCAATTAATATTATAATTATTTTACAAGTTATTGCCAAAAAAATAATTATGACATTACACAAAAAAAATTATAAATTATAATTTAATTATTATTATAATAAATAAAATTATTAATAATTATCAAATTATAATTGTTATAAAAAACAAACTAATCAACAAAAAAAAAAAAAAAAAGCGAAAAAACAAAAATATAAAAGTGTAATATAAAATATACACATGATATAAAAAGAATAAAATAAACAAAATAAAGCAAACAATAATAAATAAAATAAAAAATAAAATAAAATAAAAATAAAAATAAAAATTACATTTTTTGAAATAAAATCATATATGTACAAATTATAATTTTTATTTTTTTTGATATATTTTATTTATATATTTATTAAATTTTTGTTATTAATTGTTTTATTTATTAATTTATTTGACTATTAAATTATATAATCATTATTATTATTATTATTATTTTTTAAATATATATTAAAGGTTAATAAATATAAATAATGAAGAAAAATATATATAAATTATATAAATTATATAATTTATTATTTATTTATTTTATTTTAATTTATATATATATCAACATTACTTTTTTATATATTAATTACAGTGTAATTAATAATAATTAAATTTATAGTATCAAAATTAGTGACGAAAAAATAGTTATAATTAGATTTATTTAAAAAGATTATTGTTAAATTTAAATAATTAATGACTTATTTTATATAAGATATTGAATCTTTCTAATAAGAAATATTGTATATATTTGAGATAATAAAGATTTCTATTGGAAAGCAATACCAGCTCTTTTAGCTTCTGCAACTCTTGTAGTACTACTAAATCCAGTACCTTCTCTTTCTAATTCAATCATATCTTTTTCTTTATTTTTCTTTTCACATAACATACATTTTTGAGATTTTAAAAGGAATTTCTTTTTACAATCATAACAAAAAACATGACCACAATTTTTTAAAACAATGAGACGAGTACCATTAGTAAAAGTTCTTACACAACATGGACAATTATATATAACTTCTTTTCTACCTGTTGAAGTTAAAGATTCTTTTGCTATTGAAAAATTGACTGGTATTAATTTTTTAATACTATTGATTATAAATAAAATACATACAAATATATATATATTATATAAATCTTCTTAATATTATTTTTAAATAATAAATTTAATAATTATTATTATATATATTTAAAAAAAAATTTTTTTTATAATTTTTTTTTTTTTACTTTATTTTATGTGATTTTTCCCCTGCATAACATTGTGGATGTAGTTCTACTTTTTTTATTTGTTCTGGGTTATTTTCAGGCGTTAAATCTGGCTATATATATATATAATTAATATTATATCTTATATTATGAATTTTTCTTTCTTAATAATAATATTTTTATATTTAATGATTATTATAGCTTACAATCCAAAAACAATTCATATTACTATTTGATTTGTTCTAACATTAATTATAATATTAAAAAAAAAAAAAAAAAAAAAAAAAAGAAAAAAATTGTTATTAAATTATATATATTTTATATATAAAATATATTATTCAAATATTATATACAAAATAATTATTCTAACAACATACTGCTTGTTTTTCAGCAATATCAAGTGCAATCTTTTTCTCTCTTTCTGATGCTGGTATATCTTTAATTTCACTTTCTTTTATATTATATATAAGAAATTGTTTATATATAAATATATAATATATATTGATTCAGTAAATTCATTCCAATTTCTATAAATATATATATATTATAATTATTATTTTACCTTTCATATCTGTATGAGCTTTTAATGGTTTAACTTCTAAATAACTATTTTGAGTTTTCTCAAATTGTTTTATTAATATATCTTTTGCCATTTGATCTTTTTTTATTTTTTCATTCTTTTTAAATAATTTTATTATATAAACAATAATTATAAATTTATAATGAAATTTCAAAGAATTAATAGTTAATATTGGAATTAGATTTTTTATTAAATAATAATAAATTATAATAAAAAATATTATAAAATTCTTTTAATAAAGTACTTTAATTTCATCTTGTTGAAGTTCATAAAGCTTTGTTTGTCTTGCAATTTCTTTTTTTTGAGTCAAAATCTTTTTTAAAAAAAATTTTTAATATATATTATATAAATATAAAATGACAGATTAGCATATTAAAATATAAAAATGAATATATATTATTGAAATTTGAATACAATATATAATGTTTTTTTTTTTAAAAAAAAAAAAAGTAAAAAATTTAATAAAATATATACACTTTCATATATACACTCTTTACACATTAAATGACCTTTCGGACTAATATATAATATGTATAATTAAAAAAAAATAAAAATATATTATGTTAATACTTGTTATTATTTATTTTCTTTATAAACTTTAAAAATTGAAGATATATTTAAAAAAAAAAAAAAAAAAAAAAAAATGCTTTTACAGTTCCTTTTTTTTACTATTATATCACTATTATTATTAATATTATTATTATTATTTCTTTACCATATAACTGGTGACCTTGCTTTTTGTAGACATAAAAAGCATGCATCAAAATCACGTAATGATTCTCTTCCTAAACGTAACTATTTATTTTATTTTTATAAATTAAAAATATTATATATATATATTCAATTATTATGGTTTTTTATGGTTTTTAAATTAAAATAAAATATTTTTAATTATTTTATTATCCGTTAAAGTCATTTATATATGTATATATTTATAAATAATATATTAATTTACCTTTTGAGTACCATAATTTAATTTTTGTCTTTCGGCATAAGTAAAAAAACCAAGTGCTATATATAATTATTTATCATTTTTTTATTTAAAAAAAAAATATAATTTGTATTAATATGCCAGAAGAATTAAATATAAAAAATAAAACAACAGATTAAAATTATTTATTTGATAATACGATAATATATTAAAAAAAATAAAAAATAAATAAAAGAATTTTAAAATAAAACCTGTATTATTCTTTGAATGTCTAAAAGGTCAATATAGTTTTATATAGTATAATGATTTATGTATTATATAATTTAATAATTAGTTGTAATTTATATTATTTTAAATGATTAAATATAAATAAATAAATAAATAAATAATATATTAAAACTAAAAAGTAAAATTAAAATAATAAATATAATAAATATGAATAAAAAATAACAATAATTATTATTATAAATTTAATTCATTTTACCTTGACATTTCAATTATTCTTATATATTTAGTTTAATAGAAATAGAAAAAAAAATTTTTTTTTTTGTAATTAGTAAAGAAATAATTAAAATAATTTATAGGTTAAAAAATTTTTTTTTAAATTTTTATTATTATATATAATACCAAATTAAAAAAAAAATAATAAATAAATTTTATTATTATATTTAAATTTAAATATTTATATATAAAATTGTATATTTTACATGTTTTATCGTTTTATCATACATAAAATTTATGGAACATATAAAAATATTTAAAATATTTAAAATATTCTAAGCATAGAGAACATTTAATATATTTAAAATATACAAGGTCTTGTTTAATTTTGTTTAATTTGTTTTAATAATTAATTATATTTTATAATAAAATATGAATATGATTTAATCTAAAAAAAAAAAAAAAAAATGTGGATTATTTTTAATAAAAATCTTTTTTTTTATTGGTTAGAATAAAATAATATAATTTTAAAGTTAATTTATATATAATTACTTTTTTATTGTTATTGTTACAATTTTTTCTTTTATTGATTATTATAATTCATAACTATAAATATGATTTATAATACATAATACATATATATATTAACATAAATTATTTTTAATTATTTATGAAATACTAACTAAACTCTATGTATATATAAATGTTTGGACATTAAAATTATAAATTTTATTTTATTTATTTTATTTTGTTATAGTATTATTATCTATAGAATATATTAATCATTATATAAATTGAAAAAAATCTTTATATTTTTATTTTATTCTTTTTCTAGTTTTATTTACAATTTTAAAAAAAATTAGTATAATGGATGATAAAATAAATACAATAAAAGAATTAATTAAGAGTAACGACATATCTGTATTAGAAAGTTACTGTCAATTAAATAATTTAACATTAAAAGAATTTAATAATGCTAACTTTGATTTATAAATATTTGCATTAGAAAATGATATTATCATAGAAATGTTACAATACATTATCAATCAATGTCAATATGATACTTTAAATTATTCCATTTTTGAAGTCACTTTAAATTATTCCTTTTTTGAAGTCAGTCAAATGAAATGTCCTCTTTTTTCAGCTATTTCATTAAATAAATTTAAAATATCTAATTATTTAATGCAAAATAATGCTGATATAAACTTTATGAATAATTCTATTATTAGTTATTTAAATGGTTTAGGTTTACTTAATAAGAAAAATTTAAAATATATTTTAAATAATAATTTTACTATTGAAAGTATAAACTCTGAATTGATTACTCAACTATTGGATTCTTTTCAAAATGATTTTTTAGATATAATTTTTAAATATTTTGTCCATAATAATACTTTTGTCTTAGATTTATTAAAATTTTATAAAAATCAAATACCATTATCTACTCAACAATTAAGAAATATTATTAATAAGGAAAGAAGTAAAATTCCTATTGTCGAAAGTTATTATGAGAATACTATTAATAAAAACAATGATGTTGTTCTTGAAATATTGTTTAATCATGATGGAGATAGTAGTGATATTGTATACCAAAGAATTAATACATATAAACTATTAAAAAAAGCTATTAAAAGCAATAATTATAATTTTATTCAAAATATATTAAAATATTTATTTTCTGGTTTTAAAAATATTAATTTTGAAAGTATCCTTTTGGAAGTTTGTAATAACAATGATAATAATAACAATGATAATAATAATAATAATAATAATAATAATAATAATAATAATAATAATAATAATAATAATAATAATAATAATAATAATAATAATAATAATAATAATAATAATAATAATAATAATAATAATAATAATAATAATAATAATAATAATAATAATAATAATAATAATAATAATAATAATAATAATAATAATAATAATAATAATAATAATAATAATAATAATAATAATAATAATAATAATAATAAATATATATTAAAATTAATTATTGATAATGCACTCAAGGAATTATCACCAGAAAAACGTGATTATCATTACTTGAATTTTGTTATAAATACCATAATAAAATCTAATAATCTTACTCTTTTAAAATTTATTGTAGAAAATGATGATTATAAATCTAAAATTAATATTAATGAAAAAGATATTAACGGTGAATATCCTTTAATTAAAGCATTTTATCAAGAGAAAATTAATATATTTGAGTATTTATTAAGTCAAGGAGCAAATCATAAAATAAAAAATAATAATGGTGTTTCATTATTAACTTTAGCTCTCTCTAAGAAAAAATATGATATGATCCAATGCTTACTTAATCAACATATAGATATTAATGAAAAAGATACTAATGGAAATTATCCTATTATTAAAGCCATAAGATTAAATGACCTTAAGAGTGTTCAATTATTAATGGAATACGGTATTAATAATAATATTAATATGGATATTACAGATATTAATGGTAGTCCACCACTTATTCTTGCTTATCGATTAAATTTTATGGAAATCTTTTATTATTTAATAAAATTTTTAGATATTAACAAAAAAGATACTAATGGAAACCATTTACTTTTTTATACTTCTCTAAAAAATGATATAGAAACAACAAAATTCTTAATTAAGGTAGGATCTGATATTAATTTAAAAGATAAATTGGGTGATTCTATTTTTAATAAAATGCTTTATAATAATAATCAAGACATCATGCTGGAATTATTAAATCATACTAATTTATTATTAAATGAACCTAATTGTCGTGGTGAAACACCATTGATTATTTCTATTAAACTTTATAAGAGTAATAATCGTTATAATAATAAATATAGTGATATTATAAATCTTCTTATAGAAAAGGGATCAAATCTTAATCATATTGATAAATCAGGAAAATCTGCTTTGGTATATGCTGTTAGTAATGGATTATCAAAAATAACAAAACTTTTAATTGAAAATGGTGCTAATATTAATCATCATTTTGGTGATAATAATATTTCTATTTTAATTTATGCAATTCAACAAAATAAAGTAACAATTAAAGAAGGTTATTATGGGGATATAGAACGTATAGAAAGTAATCATACTAATGGTATTATAAAATATTTAATTGATAATAATGCCGATATTAATTACAAAGATGCTGACGGGAAATCTGCTTTAATTTATTCTCTTCATAATAATAACGATGAAATATCTGAATATTTAATTAATTATGGAGCTGATGTTAATATTATAAAAGAAAAAGATGAAATGTTTTCAAATAATGATAATAAATCAGCTTATAAAAAAGCTTATAAAAGAATTTCAAATATTTTACAATAATTAAAAAATATAAGTTTATTTTTATTATTTTCGATAAAGATGTTAAAAAAAAAAAGAATTTTATAAAATAATAAAAAGATTTATCTTTATCAAATATATATTAGTTGTTTATTATTTATTTATTTATTTATTTATTTATTTATTTATTTATTTATTATTTATTTATTTATTTGTTATTTATTTATTTATTTATATATATATATATTTATTTATATATTTATTTATTTTTTATTAATTATTTAATTAATTATTTATTTATTTAATTATTAATACTATATTTTCCAAAAATTATTAATAATAAAGACAATAGTTATATTACTTAGGATTTATTAAAATATATTTTAATATACTAATTTATTAAAATCATTATTTACAATTATATTTTTAATATCTTCAGTTTTACTTTGTATTGTTGTTTCTGTTTCAGGTATTACTTTATAATAATTAATACAATATTGATTATCTTTATCGAATTGTAATTTTCTTGGATTAAATTCATTTATGAAAATATATCCTTGAGAATATCCAATAGGATCTCTTTCTTGTAAATCTTTTAATACTAAATCTGTTCCAAAATATGGATGTTTTAAAACTTCATTTTCTTCACGATAATGTCCTAAAGTAATAGCTTTAATTCCATTAGAAAATTCAACTTCATATTTTTTATTTTCTTCATCCATTAATATTAAATTAAACCATGAATGAATTGAAACTTCTTTACTTTCAACAAGATCATTTGGGAAATACCATTCATTATTCATTAATATAGGATGATATGGTGTAAATAAAACTCCTTGAATATCACACATATATAATTTTGATAAATGATTCTTATCAGAAGATGAAGAAGAAGAAGAAGAAGAAGTTTGTTCAATAAGACATTGAACTATTGCATTATTATTAAGACGATCTCCTTTTTTCAAATCTTTAACATATTTAGTTTTTCCATTTGCTAATAATACAATAGCATCTCCATTAAAACATCCTCCATGACGATTAATAAAATTACTCATTTGGAATGTTTGACCAGATGAATGGACATTACCACTACCTCTGTAATAACTTCTAGATTCAGTTTTTGGTGGTGGAAGATTAACAAATATAGTATTAGCCATTTTTCTATAAGTAGAAAAAACATCACTTCCATAATATTGTAAAGATTGATCTTTAAAATTACCACATTGTTCAAGTTGATGGAATCTTAAAAATGAATTAATATAACATTCTCCCCATGTTTTATAATATTCCATACGAATAGCTTTTTCAACTTGTCCATGATTTGGATCTGGATTATCAATATCAATCATTAAATCTTTAATAAATTTGGTTTTATATTTGATACTTGTCAATAAATCATAATAATCTTTTAAAAATTTTTTAGCTCTTTCATTTTCTTCATTATATAAAGATAAATTTTCAGTTTGAACAATTTTTTTAAGAATATTAATAAATTCATCTCTCATTAATTGATTGAGAAGAATTTCTTCATATTGAATAGGTTTAGAATCTTTCTCTTCAATTATTCCATTTGTATCAATATCTTCAAGTTTAAGAGTTTCTTCATCTGATTCTTTATCAAGTAATTCATCATCATCATCATCATCATCATCATCATCATCATCATCATTATGATCAATATCCGTATTATTTGATTTCTTGTCTAATTCTGACATTTCATCAATATATGTTTGAAGATTTGGACTATCCATATTAAGAGGAACTTCAAATTTTTGACCTGTCATTGGAAGTTCAACAATAATTTTAGTTTCATTTAATAATTTTTTATCAATATTGAAAATAGCATTTCTATAAATTCCTCGATATAATGGACCAATAACTGTAGTATTTTTATTATCATTACCTTGTGTAATTGTAACTTGAACAATAGGAGTAATAGTAGAAAGAAGATTAGACATATAATTAATAAATATAGTTCCAACCATAGTTCCATCAGGGCAATATCCATAAATACCATTACATAGATTTGCAATATCAATTAATAATTTTGGTTTAATATTATTACCAAATGAAAAAGTAGAAATAGTAAATTTATCTTTAGATATTATTTCTAATTCATCTTTTAATGTTTCATACACTCCTTTAGGTGGGTTTTCATTAGAGTCACCATCTGTAAATACCATAATAGATTTTTGATAATTTTCATATGAAATAGTACATGAAGTATCAATAGCCATTTTAATACCAGCCCACATATTAGTACATCCTTTTGTAGTAATTTCATCTATTTTACTAATTACATCATCTTTTTTTTCTTTATTTATTAATATAGTTGGTTAAATTTTCATATTAGCATCATTATCAAATGTAATAATACTAATCATATCATCTTTTCTTAAAGTTGAAACAATAGTTTTAATTGAATGTTTAACTAATTCAAGTCTTGAAAGATACATTGATTTCATTCCATCGACATTATTACAACAATTTATATTCATTGAACCAGAAATATCTACTACACAAATTAAACATACTGGTAAAGTACTTTTAACTTTTTTAGGTTTCATACATACATGAATGGAATCTTTACATAAACCGTTACTTTTTTCTTCTGAAATATAACGACCAAATAATTCTTCAAATTCTACATTTTGAGTTGTTTTACTACCAACTTTTTTTTTAAATATATTAAAGGACATTCTTAAGTAGATTAATTATCAATGCTTTTATTAAACCTTTATTATTATTTATTAGCTATTGTTAATTACTAATTATTATTATTATTAATATTATTTACTATTATTAATTATTATTATTTATTAGCTATTGTTAATTACTAATTATTATTATTATTATTATTATTAAAATTATTTATATTATTAATTATTATTATTTATTAGTTATTGTTAATTACTAATTATTATTATTATTATTATTATTAAAATTATTTATATTATTAATTATTATTATTTATTAGTTATTGCTAATTACTAATTATTATTATTATTATTATTAAAATTATTTATATTATTAATTATTATTAATTATTATTTATTTATTATTCAAATAATTTATTATTAAATGAAAATGTAAATAAAAAATTTTTTATTTAATCAATTTTTATAATTTTTAATTGAATTAATGAAATAAATTCTATCTTAATTTTTAATAAAATCTTTTTTAATATACTTCATTTTTATTATTTTTAAAAAAAAATTTTTTATTTTATTAATATTTTTATTCTGGCAGTGAATTTCTTGATAAAATTTATGATAAACGGAATAAACATAAATTTTTGATTTTTGATTGTTTATTTTTGATTTTTGATTTTTCTTTTTTCTTTTTTTTTTTACTTTATTATTATTATTGTCAAAGTATAGAACAAATTATGTTTATTTATTTTTATTTTAATTATAAAATAATTGTTAAAATTACATTAATAGAAAAATATCAATTAAAAAAAAATGTATTTATGAATTTTCATTCAGGCAGTATATTAAATAAATTTATATACAATAAGATTCATTCTAATTTCTATTTTACATATTTTTAGTTAAAAATAAAAACATAGAAAAAAATTTTATTAAAAACATAAAAAAAATTTTATTTTTACTTATTGTGTTATGAACTATTGAAACATTAACATTTATTATTAAACATTTATAATTTATTTGATGTTATATTATTATATAACATCAAATAAATAAATAGATAAATAAATAAATAAATAAATAAATAAATAAATAAATAAATAAATAATAAATAAATAAATAAATAAATAAATAAATAAATAAATAAATAAATAAATAAATAAATTAATAAATAAATAAATAAATAAATAAATAACTAAATAAATTAATAAATAAATAAATAAATAAATAAATAAATAAATAAATAAATAAATAAATAAATAAATAAATAAATAAATAAATATTATATATTATTTTTTATACAGTCATTACTAAAAGAATTAAGATTTGAGACAAATTTTATATATTAATTGAATGAATTTAATTTGATGTTATTTTTAAATGTTTATTCTTATATAAATATAAACTTTAAAAAATAATTTTTTTCTCAATTAATTAATTGGGCAGTTAATTTCTATATATGATTATATGGTAACAGTCTTGATTTGTTAAAAGTAATATATATATATAATTTAAAAAAAAAAAAAAAAAAACAAAATTTATTGTAATTTGTAACCGTACCAAATTTTAAGTACTTTGTGTATTAATTAATCTAAAATTAATCTAATCGATTATAATAATATTCATATTTTTAAATATAAAAATGGCTTTCTTTTTTTTTTTTTTTTTTTTTTTTTTTTTTTTTTAAATATTATGTATCCGTATCAATTTTTTTTTCCTTTTAATTTAATAAATATATAAATAAAATTTAAATAATCATATTTTATTTATTTATATAAACTATGTCATTATGTATATAATATAATAAATTAAAAAATATTTTTTATATTTCTTAATTGGTCTATTAATTAATTATTTTTATTTATTTTTATGAAAATTCATAAAATCACTGATATTATCAAAATTATAAAATGAATTTAGTTGTTGTTAATTAGTAATAATAAAAATATAATATATATAGATGCATATTCTTATTTTAATTAAATTTTTATTAGAAGAAAAATATATATATATATCTTTTTCTTATTTATACATCATATTCTTATACTATACGATATAATTTTTGATAACAGGAATTAAATTTAACATTTGTGTCATTTTTTCGATTTTCAATTTTCGTTTTATATATTTAATTTGAAGAAATTTTTATGTTGCATATATATAAATAATTATTTTTAATATTAAAATACAAAAGTTATTGTCTTAAAAAAAAAAAATTATTTTATTTAAAAAATTTTTTAATTTTATTTTATTTCGATTATAAAAGAAATTTGTTATAACCATACTTTTTATTTAAAAATTTGAATTAGAATGAAAAATATATATATATATATAAAGCTTAAAATAAATTATAATAATATCATAACATTGTTTTAATATACATTTTTGTTTAAACTCATTTTTATTATTTATTTATTTATTTATTTATTTATTTATTTATTTATTTATTTATTTATTTATTTATTTATTTATTATTACTAAATATATAAATATAATAAAATATCATATTTTCTTTTTAGTATATTTATTATATGTTTTTTTGTTTCCATTAATTCTATAAATATGATATATGTTATATATATAAACTTTTTTATATGTAGATTATGTTTTCTTATTTCATTGTATTATATAAAATATATAGTATATATTACATGGACAACAACAACAAAAAAAAGAAAGTTAAAAGAAATGGTTCAATATCTATTGCATTACAATATGAAGCATTATATCCTAATAAAAGTTTTATAACAAATTTTATATTACTATTATTGTAATTAAAAATAATAATAATAAAATAATAAAAAAAATATAAAATAGTAATAATAATAAATAAGAATAATAATAATATTAATAATAAAGAAATCATAATAAAGAAGAAACATCGTTAGTATTATTTCAGATCTTTCGAAATTCATTTATAAAAAATAGTAATACAAGTTTTTATTTTGCTTTTTTTTTTTTTTTTTTTTTAATTATCAAAATGTAAGTCTTATTTAGTATCCTATTTTTTATTAAAACACCAGCTATAGGAGGTATCTGGAAATTACGAGATAGAGCATAAATATTCATCAATTTAGATATAATTTTTAACTAGATATTAATTGAGATACTACAATAATTGTCAATCCTTTTGAAAAAAAAAAAAAAAAAGTTTTTGATATTGATATTAATAATAAAATTTAAATAAATGTCATATAACAAAGACTTAATAAATTAATAATAATTAAATTTTATTTATTTATTCACTTTTATTTTTATGTTTACATGTATTTACTTTATATATATATATATTTTTTTTTTTTGAATAAAAAATTTATTTTTTATTTTTACGTTTACATGTATTTATTTTATATCTTTTTTTTTTTTTTTTAATAAAAATTTATTATAATTCTTATTCATTTTTAATTTTTAAATCATTTTAAATTCTTTATTTTGTATTTTTTTTTATTTATTAAGTTTCTAATTTATCTTTTATCCTTTAACATTAAGATCATAAAGGATATTCCATATTGATAACCTTTTATTAACCTGAAGCTTTTACTTTATCAGGGTCGCCACAGCAAACTCCATCTTCACAAAGCTTTGTACCTCTATCATAGGGTATCCAACCCTTTTTTCTACAAGCATCTTTGCTCATTACACATTCTGTACCATATACTTTTTTACCTTGGATGACGCATTGTTTACCAATACCAGGTAATTTAGCCAAAGAAGATCCAAATAAAAGTACGGCAATTAAGGAAAATAAAAGTAATTCAGTATTGAAACGCATTCTCAGTATTTTTATTAAAGTACAAATAACTTTTGTTTTTATTGATTTTTTTATTTGATTAAATTTCTCTCTTTTTATACTATTTTAAAAACTATATGAATTCTTTTTATGCTATTTTTATGAATATTGACAATATTAAATACATTAATATTTTAATTTTGTGTTTTATTAAAGTATTAAAAATAATAAGCAAGAACCAATAAAATATCGCTTTTTTTGTATTATAATTTATATTTAATTAAGGTATAGCATTGTTTATTGTGTATATAATATGTATATATAACATATTTCTTTAGATAGCAATGTTTATTGTGTATATAAAATATTTAATGATGTATAAATAAATATTATATACACAATAAACATTGCTATCTAAAGAAATATGTTATATATACATATTATATACACAATAAACAATGCTATACCTTAATTAAATATAAATTATAATACAAAAAAAGCGATATTTTATTGGTTCTTGCTTATTATTTTTAATACTTTAATAAAACACAAAATTAAAATATTAATGTATTTAATATTGTCAATATTCATAAAAATAGCATAAAAAGAATTCATATAGTTTTTAAAATAGTATAAAAAGAGAGAAATTTAATCAAATAAAAAAATCAATAAAAACAAAAGTTATTTGTACTTTAATAAAAATACTGAGAATGCGTTTCAATACTGAATTACTTTTATTTTCCTTAATTGCCGTACTTTTATTTGGATCTTCTTTGGCTAAATTACCTGGTATTGGTAAACAATGCGTCATCCAAGGTAAAAAAGTATATGGTACAGAATGTGTAATGAGCAAAGATGCTTGTAGAAAAAAGGGTTGGATACCCTATGATAGAGGTACAAAGCTTTGTGAAGATGGAGTTTGCTGTGGCGACCCTGATAAAGTAAAAGCTTCAGGTTAATAAAAGGTTATCAATATGGAATATCCTTTATGATCTTAATGTTAAAGGATAAAAGATAAATTAGAAACTTAATAAATAAAAAAAAATACAAAATAAAGAATTTAAAATGATTTAAAAATTAAAAATGAATAAGAATTATAATAAATTTTTATTAAAAAAAAAAAAAAAAGATATAAAATAAATACATGTAAACGTAAAAATAAAAAATAAATTTTTTATTCAAAAAAAAAAATATATATATATATAAAGTAAATACATGTAAACATAAAAATAAAAGTGAATAAATAAATAAAATTTAATTATTATTAATTTATTAAGTCTTTGTTATATGACATTTATTTAAATTTTATTATTAATATCAATATCAAAAACTTTTTTTTTTTTTTTTTCAAAAGGATTGACAATTATTGTAGTATCTCAATTAATATCTAGTTAAAAATTATATCTAAATTGATGAATATTTATGCTCTATCTCGTAATTTCCAGATACCTCCTATAGCTGGTGTTTTAATAAAAAATAGGATACTAAATAAGACTTACATTTTGATAATTAAAAAAAAAAAAAAAAAAAAGCAAAATAAAAACTTGTATTACTATTTTTTATAAATGAATTTCGAAAGATCTGAAATAATACTAACGATGTTTCTTCTTTATTATGATTTCTTTATTATTAATATTATTATTATTCTTATTTATTATTATTACTATTTTATATTTTTTTTATTATTTTATTATTATTATTTTTAATTACAATAATAGTAATATAAAATTTGTTATAAAACTTTTATTAGGATATAATGCTTCATATTGTAATGCAATAGATATTGAACCATTTCTTTTAACTTTCTTTTTTTTGTTGTTGTTGTCCATGTAATATATACTATATATTTTATATAATACAATGAAATAAGAAAACATAATCTACATATAAAAAAGTTTATATATATAACATATATCATATTTATAGAATTAATGGAAACAAAAAAACATATAATAAATATACTAAAAAGAAAATATGATATTTTATTATATTTATATATTTAGTAATAATAAATAAATAAATAAATAAATAAATAAATAAATAAATAAATAAATAAATAAATAAATAAATAAATAATAAAAATGAGTTTAAACAAAAATGTATATTAAAACAATGTTATGATATTATTATAATTTATTTTAAGCTTTATATATATATATATATTTTTCATTCTAATTCAAATTTTTAAATAAAAAGTATGGTTATAACAAATTTCTTTTATAATCGAAATAAAATAAAATTAAAAAATTTTTTAAATAAAATAATTTTTTTTTTTTAAGACAATAACTTTTGTATTTTAATATTAAAAATAATTATTTATATATATGCAACATAAAAATTTCTTCAAATTAAATATATAAAACGAAAATTGAAAATCGAAAAAATGACACAAATGTTAAATTTAATTCCTGTTATCAAAAATTATATCGTATAGTATAAGAATATGATGTATAAATAAGAAAAAGATATATATATATATTTTTCTTCTAATAAAAATTTAATTAAAATAAGAATATGCATCTATATATATTATATTTTTATTATTACTAATTAACAACAACTAAATTCATTTTATAATTTTGATAATATCAGTGATTTTATGAATTTTCATAAAAATAAATAAAAATAATTAATTAATAGACCAATTAAGAAATATAAAAAATATTTTTTAATTTATTATATTATATACATAATGACATAGTTTATATAAATAAATAAAATATGATTATTTAAATTTTATTTATATATTTATTAAATTAAAAGGAAAAAAAAATTGATACGGATACATAATATTTAAAAAAAAAAAAAAAAAAAAAAAAAAAAAAAAGAAAGCCATTTTTATATTTAAAAATATGAATATTATTATAATCGATTAGATTAATTTTAGATTAATTAATACACAAAGTACTTAAAATTTGGTACGGTTACAAATTACAATAAATTTTGTTTTTTTTTTTTTTTTTTTAAAATTATATATATATTACTTTTAACAAATCAAGACTGTTACCATATAATCATATATAAAATTAACTGCCCAATTAATTAATTGAGAAAAAAATTATTTTTTAAAGTTTATATTTATATAAGAATAAACATTTAAAAATAACATCAAATTAAATTCATTCAATTAATATATAAAATTTGTCTCAAATCTTAATTCTTTTAGTAATGACTGTATAAAAAATAATAATATATT
>MCFG01000617.1:0-22813 GCA_002104895.1 Anaeromyces robustus | reverse complement strand
AGATTCTATTTTTTTTTTTTTTTTTTTTAAAAAAAAAAAAAAAATAAATTTATTTAATTAAAATTATTAAAACAATTAATTAAAAAAAAATATAACCTTAGAAATATTTATTTTTTTTAAATTTTAAATAGTTATTTTATTTTATTTTACTTTATTTCATTTTTTTTAAATAAAAAATTATTTATAAAATTCTCTAATTTATTTTTTATTTATTTTTTCTCATTTTAATTTTTATTTTATACATTTTTATTTATTTATTTTATTTTATTTTACATTCATACATTTTTATTTATATTTTTTTTTATTTTATTTTATTTTTTTTTTTAAAAAATACTTATTTATATATTTATATAATTGTCTAATTTTATTTTTATTTTAATTTTTATTTTTATTTTTTAAATTTTAATTGTTTTTCTTATTTCTATTCTATTCTATTCTATTCTTTATATATATATATATGTTATTCTAAGATTTATTTTTATTTTTTTTTCTTTTTTTTCTTCTTCTTATTATTATTATTATAATTTTTATTTTATGAAAACTCTATATATATATATATATATAATTAATAATAAAATTAATAAAAATTAAAAAAAAAATTAATAAAATCTATTAATTAATTTAATTTTATTAATTTTATTATTATTATTATTTATATATATTTTAATACTATTAATTTGTTTTTTCTTTTCTTTTTCTTTTCTTTTTCTTTACTTTTTTCTTTTTTTTTTTTTTTTTAATTCATTTCTAATGATTTACATTCTTCAGAATTTAAATAATTGATAATATCCGTTATTTCTTCCTTATTCCAATAATAATCTAAATACTCTAAAAAGGTTTGACGACATTCCTTATACTTACAATACTTTTTATAATATTTTATATCATCTATAGGAAGTTCCTCCCAGGATTCCATACAAAATTCATCGGGTAATTTTGGTCTTTTTTTAGAACATATAAAATTATTTAATTTGATCGTGGCTTCATAATATTCAAAATCATCTTGATATTTTTCACATATAGGTACAAATTCTAAGGGGTCCTTTAAAAATTTTTGACATTCGGAATGTTTTTCATAATTTTCACATAATTTTTTATGTTCTTCTTTATTATAGGTTGATGATATAGATATGGATGATGTTGATGTTGATGATGATAATGTTATATCCATATCTATATCCCTATCTACATTCATTGTCATATCATCATCATTATTATCATCATTAGCATCATCATTAGCATCATAATTATCATCATAATTATCATTATTAATATTAGTACTAATAATATAAGAAAGATTACATAAATTGTCATATCGATATATTCCTTCTCTACATTGATTTGATTCATAATGTGAAATTATTGTATTATGATATTTTTCATCATAATTATTAATATTATTAATATCATAGGAAAGACATTGATCACTATATTCACTTAAACATCCTTCTTCAATAAAACATTCTCCATAATTATCGATAATACTGACACATTCTCCATACGATGTACAACATTTTCCTTTGGGACATTTTTTAATAATTTCCATACCATCACTACCAATATTAATTTTACCACATTTATTGGTTGTACAATAGCCAAATTCTGATATACAATTATTTTCAAGAAGACATAAATCATTATCATCATTATAATTATCATTATTCTCATTATTCTCATTTCCTTCTTCATCTTCTTTTTCATTCATAGGTTCTACACATATACCATAACTAGAACAACATTTATCATGACAATGATATTTACCAGATGGATCATCACATCTTGGTTTTCCTTTCATCACTAATTTTTTACCATTATTAACTAATCGATTAGGCGTATGATCTTTTAAATCTAAAATAACATCTTTCAAGGATAATTCAATTAACGTTTTTTTCATTAATTCATAATCAAATGAAATATCAGGATTTTCGGACATAATCGTAGCAGCTACTCCTGCCGTCATAGGAGAGGCAAAAGATGTTCCCTTTTTATAGATAATTTCTTGAGTGGATGAATTTTTCATGATAATATAACCTGGTGCAAATATTTCTACACATTCTCCATAATTAGAACTTTCTAATCTTTCATAAAAATTTTCTGGTTTATTTTTCCCATTATCAATAGATCCAACCGATATAATTCCATAATATTTATTATAAAAAAATTGAGGTAAGGGGTCAACACAAGAATTTATACCATTATTACCAGCAGCATTAAATAAAATAATTCCTAAATCTACTAATTCATTAAATTTATTTTGAAGTTCTTTTTCATACGAATCACAATCTTCTTCACCACATCCAATAGATATATTAACCACCGTTTTATAAGGTTTAGCATGTTCCTTAATATAATCTAAAGCAGCAAGTATATTTTTAAATTTTTCAGAATATATCCCTAACATATGAAGATTAGCTTTTTTAGCTACTCCATGTAAAGATCCTAAAGCTGAAATGGAAACAAAAGTTCCATGATCTAAATTTGTTTTTTGTAATTCAGATCGACAATGTTTTGGATCCAAAGCTGGTACAAAAGTTCCATTACTAAATGTACCATCACATTGAATAATACGTTCATCTGAGGTACCTTCATAGGTATTAAAATCTTCTTCACTAATAGAAATATCCAATCCGGAATCAATAATATAAATATCTATACCTTTTCCTGAAGATGAAGGATAATAATAATTATTATCATAAGTTAAACCTGATTGACTATCATATTTTCCTTGTGATATTAAAGATAAATGGGAATTCACTAACATAGAATCATAATTGGTTTCTTCTTTAACCCCTAAATTTTTCCATTTTGTTTCCTTTAAAATCTCTTCTTGTTGATAATAATAAGAATTGGTTTCATTTAAATTGGCGTTTTGTTGATAATAATTTGTATTTTCTTTTTGATAATAATTTGAATTTTCTTTTTTATAATAATTGGTTTCATTTAAATTGTCTTCTTGATGATAATAATTTGATTCATTGGGATTTTCTTTTTGATAATAATTTGAATTTTCTTTTTGATAATAATTTGTTTCATTTATATTGGCTTCTTGATGATAATATTTTTCAGAATCATTTTCATTATTTAAGTTATTATTACTATTTATTGTATATTGAAATGTATTAGAAATAAAATAATTGAATATTACAATTATCATAAAATAAAAAGTATAATTATTCATTTTTTTTTTCTTTTTATTTTAACATATATATATATATTAATAATAATTAATTGTTAATAATAATTTTATTTTTATTTTTATTTTTTTTTTAATATTTAAAATAATATAATTTATATATATATATTTTTTATTATTAAAAAAAATAATATAATATAATATAATGTAATGTTTTTTTTTTTTTTTAATTTTTTTTTTTTTTTTTGGTTTTTTATTTTTTTGGTTTTTTTTCTTTATTTTTATATTAAATTTTTATGGCTTAATAAATTTTTTTTTTTTCAATATTTTTTAAACTTTATAAAAAAAAGAAAAAAAGAATAAAAAATTTAATTTATTTTTATCTTCATTGTTTTTAATTAAATTATATATTATTATTTATTTATTGAATAATATTCTTTTTTAAAAAAAATATATATTATAAATATATTATAATTGAATTGAATTGAATTGAATTGAATTTTTATATATATGTTTTTTTTTTTTTTCATTTCAATTTTATATTTTTTATTTTATTTATTTTTTCATTTCTAAACCTTATTATTTATAATTTAGATAGAAAAAGAATTTTCAAATTTTCTTTTTTTTAACAATAAAAAAAAAAAAAAAATTGAAAAAACTGAAATATTAAAAACTTTTTTTTTTTATTATTAAATATTAAATATAAAAATATAAAAAAAAAAAAAGATTAAATAAAAATAAAATAAAAATAAAATCAATTTTTGAATATTCTAAAAAAAATAAAATAAAAAAAAATTTAAAAAAAAAAAAAAAAAAGTAAAAAGTTGATGATCAATAAAAAAATAAATAATAATAATTAATTAATAATTTAATAATAATAAAACTTTTTTTTTTTAATTTCAATTCCGTTTTTTTTTTTTATTTAATTATTATTAAATAAATAAATAAATAAATAAATAAATAAATACTATTTATACAAATTAATTATCAAAGTAAATTATTTATTTATTTATTTATTTATTCATTCATTCATTTATTAAAAAATATTTAAATTATATAAACATATATATTTTTTTTAAAAAAAAAAAAAGGAATAAAATAATTAAATAAATAAATAAATAAATTTATTTTTATAAATACAGTAAATAATAATATTTAAAGTAAAAATAATTTTTTATTTTATATTTTATATCATTTTAAATTATTTTATTTATGTTTTATGTTTTATGTTTTATGGTTAATCACCTTTTTTCCAAAATCAGTTAGTCAATCATCCATTTTTGAAATTTCCAAATTTCTAATTACTTTTCCTATAACTAAACTAATTTATTCAATTCAGTTGAGTGTAACTAAACAAAGTTGATCTAATATATATAATAAAAATAATAAAAATAATAAATTTTATTTTATGTTTATTAAATATATTATCAATATGAATATATCAAAAATATCTTAAAATATATATTAAAATGTGTTTATAATCATGTTTTTTTTTTTCAAAAATATATATATATATATAATTATTTGTTGGAGGATTTAAACTGAAATTAATTATATCAATTATAATTATTTAAATCTATAAACATATTAAAATAAAAAAAATAATCCAAAAATAATTTCATATTTTTTTTTTTTTGTTAATAAAAAATGAAATTATTCATCATTAATTTAATTATCTAAATAATTAAAAAGTTTAAATATTCTTAATATTTTATTGTATTAATTTTAAGGTACAAATGATATAATCAACTAAAAGATTTTTTTTAAAAAAAAACATTAAAAACATATTATTTCTTTATAATATATGATTTAATTAAATATTATATTATTCATTATATACAGAAAAAGAAAAAGAAGTAAAAGTATAAAAATTGTATTGAAAAAAAAAATTAAAATTAAAATTAAAATTCAATAAAAGATGTTTATATGTAATAATTGTAGTGTTTTTTGAATTTTTTCCAAGATCTTGGAATTTTAGAAAACAAAAAAAAAATTATTTTTTTTTAAGTATATAATTATCATATTTTTTAATTTTTATTTTTTATTGAATTTTAATATTATTAATTTTTTTATTTTTCACTACAAATACTTAAAATAAAATTAAATTATAGAAAATATATATATATATATATATATATATTATTAGTATATAGAATATAAAATAAAAAAATAAAAAATAACCCCTAGAAAATATTATAAAATAATAAATATTAAAATAGTATTAAAATAAATTATAATATAAAAATAATAAAATGAAAAAAAAAAGATAAAAAAAAAATAAGTATTAATTAAAAGAAAATAATAAAATAATAAAATAATAAATAAAATAATAAATAAATAAATAAATAAATAAATTTTATTTATTTAAATTCATGTTAGACCTTTATATAATATTATTTTAAATTAAAATAATATTATATATTATATTATATTTTAATTATATAATATATTTATTCTATTAATTAATTCTACTGAAATATTTAAATACAAAAGTTACAACAATATCAATTTTAATAATAAACTTTTTACCTTTTACGATTATAATGAATATATTTATTTATTATAAATAGTTATTATTAATAATCATTACTTTTTTTTTTTTTTTAAAAAAAAAAAAAAAATTAATAATTTTATTATCATATTTTTTATATACTATATCAGAAAAATTACTTCATTTAATACACTATATATAATATTATTTAATAATTAATACAATAATAAAAAAAATTTTTTTTATATTATTTCTTAATAAAAAAGGCTTGGTAATATTTTATACATAAAAAGTTATAATATATAAAGTATTTTTTTTTTTTTTTTGAAATAAATGGAATTTATTTACTTAAAATATAATAAAAAAAATAAAAAGTTGTTATTATTATAATATAATTCATATATAATATAAAAGAGTTATATAATTATAATTATATTTTTATAGATTCATTTATATATATAAATATTATATAATAAATATATATATCTATTCCTATTTATTTGATTGATTTATTGACCAAAAAAAAAAAAAGAAAAGAAAATTTAATAAATAAATAAAATTTTAAATAATTTTTTAATAATTTTAATTTAAATAAATTAAAATACAAAACACCTTAAAATAAAAAAAAAAAAAAAAATTAAAAATTTTAAACTGGAGATATCGGGGATCGAACCCGAGGCTTCTTGCATGCAAAGCAAGCACTCTACCACTGAGTTATATCCCCAGCTTGTTATAAACCAGTTAAAGAGTGAATAGATAATATTAATTTGGTTAAAATCACGTAAAATGATTCTAACCCTTTAATAAATTTTAAAATAAGAAATTATCTAAAACATTATTGAATATTCATTTAATTAATTAGTAGATTTATTTATTTAATATATATTCGTTCATTCATTTATGGTTGATAGTTATTATTTTATTTATTAATAATTTGATTGTTATTATCGACTCAAAAAGTCAAATAAAATAAAATACATAAATTTTTTTATTCAAAAATTTATTCTAAATTATTACATGATTGGACGAATTATTTAAAATAAGAATTATATAAATAATTTAATTCTTATTTTAATTAAATAATTATATTATTATGAAAATAGATAAATTATTATATTAATTAAATAAATAATTAATTAATATTTAAATAAATTTATTTCAATGAATATATATTATTAATTTAAATAAATTATTAATTAATAATGAAATGAATGTATATACTATTAATTAAATAAATTATATTATTTTAAGAGGAAGAGAATAAAGTTCGAACCAGAGACAACCAATATGATAATAGAAGCAGGTAGGAATGTGTTAACATTTCTCAATATTTCATTTCGCAATATGATATGTGGCGCATAAAAAATAAATTATAAAATAATTTAAATTTTTTTTAACATAAATTATGAAAGCCACGTTATGAAATAAAATAAAAAATTTATGAGAATGTTGCATTTCGAAATGGGGCGCATAATTATATAAATAATTAAATAAATAAAAATATAATATATAAATAAATAAAATAATAAAATTATAAAATTATTTAATATCTTTTTTTTTAATTTATTTTTTTAATTTAATAATATTTAATATTCTTTTTTTATAATATTTTTATAATATTGAATATTTTTGAATATTTTATTTAATATTTTAATAATATTTAATATTCTTTTTTTTATAATATTTTAATAATATTGAATATTTTTTGAATATTTAATCTTCTTTTTTTTATTTAAAATAATAATATTATTATTTATTAATAAATATTGATATTTTTCAAACTAACAAATATATTTATTAATAAATATATTTGTTTATTTTCTATTCATTTATATATATATTTTTTATTTTATTTTTTTAAATTATATATTATTTTATTTCATAATGTGGCTTTCATATTTTGTGTTAAAAAAAAATTCATTTTTTAATTTATTATTATGCGCCTCATTGCAATAATATACTATGCGCCCCATATCATATTGCGAAATGCAACACGTTCGTGTGAAATGAAACACATTTGTATTTTGGAAAGAATGACTTTTCTTTCCAAAAATAAAATTAATTAAATAAAGTTATATTAAAATAAACTAATAAGGTTAAGAGTCTCAATAGAGCTTCTATTAAAAAAGATAAATAATAATATATAATTAATAATTAATAATTAATTAATAAATCTATAATAAAATAATAAACAATTAAAATGTCAGATAATTTTGACATTTAATATTAATAAAAAATTAAATGGTAGTAATAATTATCAAATATGGGTTAGGGTTAATAAACAATATAAATAAAATATATATTTATTTTTTTTTAAAAAAAAATAACTATTAGTAAATTTAAAGTACAATTATTCTTGAAAGATAGAAAAAATTAAATTGCGCTAGGAACTTTTTTCGTATTTTTTTTTTTTTTTTTTTTTTTCATTTTTCAATTGATCATTCTAGGTCATTCTATTAGTAAATCAACAGAAACGGCCAATAAGTATATTATATACAATTAGTGTCATAATTAATATCTAGGGTCAGTTTAGCTTGTATTGGAATAAAATATTATAGAAACTGATAATACTGAAAATTATTAATATATATTAGAACTAGGAAGTTATCAAACCATTTAATTTATAAAAAAGTATGTACTTATTAATAATAAAGAAATTTTCTTTAGTCCAAGTAAGTAGTGTTATGGTTGTTATCATTTTAGTGATGATGATAAATTAAAAACAGTAGAATGCTGTCAATTTTCAGTCAAAAAGTAATGATTTTCGGCCCAGTTATTAGAGAATCATAAAATATGTTCGAGTAATTCAGATGGTGATAAGTTGTATAATTATATTGCAATGAGGAAAAATGGTTTAGGACAATTGGATTTAGGTGATAAACAAATTTATCGTTTAGAAAAGGACATCCAAAAATCTTGTGATTTTAATAAAAGATGGTCATTTAAATGTTGATGAAATTAAGAAAAGGGAAAATAAGTGTACTAATGCATTGAGAAAAAATTTATACAAAAATAGAATATAGCTCATGATTACGACTTGTGAAATAAAATTAAAAGAAAATTGTTAATTTTTATGGACTGTAACTAGAATGATGTTCCAATATTACAAGTACCGAAACTGAAATTGATACGAAAAAAATATTTAAAATAAAAATAAAATTAAACTTATTATTAGAGTACCTTTCCATTTACTATCTGGAAGGTCAGTACTGAAACATGCTAGTGATTTGTATTTTAATTTTATTTTATTAATAAAAAATTGTTTTAAAAAATAATTTTATAAATTTTAAAAAAAAATAATGATAATTAATTATTGTAGTATTTCAAACTACTTGTAAATTAATTATTACTAATATAATAAATATAAATATAAATGTAAATATAAATATAAATGTAAATATAAATGTAAATATAAATGTAAATGTAAATGTAAATGTAAAATGTAAAATGTAAAATGTAAAATATAAAATATAAAATGTAAAATGTAAAATGTAAAATGTTAAATAAAAACAACAAGAGAAAATATTTTAAACAAAAGTTTTACACCTATTTATATTTTTATCGGATGAAGAGTTTTAAAAATAAAAACTTATAAAAAATAATAAGTTCTATTAGATATAATATAATGCTTTTTTCATTAATATATTTAATCTAAATGTAATATATATATCCAATGATCTAAAAAGATAGTAACTAATGAAGATATAACAATTTAAATGAAAGAAGTAATAATTTAAAAACTAGAAATACATGTTTTATCAATGTATACATTTGTCGATTGTAGAAAAAGTATAAGAAGAGCTCTTAATATCCAAAAATCAGTAAATTAGATATTTTTTCATTATTATCTTCCTCAAATCAATAACAATATTAATAACCTAGTGTAACTGGAACGATGTTCCAATATTACAAGTACCGAAACTGACGCGAAAAAATATTTAAAGTAAAAAAAAAAAATAAAATTAAACTTATAATATTAGAATACCTTTCCATTTACTATCTGGAAGGTCAGTACTGAAACATGCTAGTAATTTTGGTTTTAATTTTATTTAATTCATTAAAAATTATTTTATTAAAAAAAAATTGTTTAATTATAAATATAAATACTAATTAATTATTGTATTTCAAACTACTTATTAATTAATTATTACTATTATAAAATGTAAACATTAAATAAAAGCACGAAGAAAAAATATTTTAAACAAAAGTTTTACACCTATTTATGCTCTTATCGGAAAATAATTTTAAAAATAAAAGTTTATAAAAAATAAAAAAAATATTAGAATATAAAAAGATTTTTTGATATAAAATGAATCTCATGGAAAAGTAAAGAAATATAATATAATTTTTTCTTAAAGTTTCTTATTTTATTCTATGTATTTCTATAAAGAAATACAGAAACAAAATACAAAAACAAAATACAGAACAAAATACAGAACGAAATACAGAAGTTTAAAAATAATTTTAAAATAAAATTTTTATAAAATTTGGAATAAATGTGAATCGAATCCAGAGTATTCGGCCTAATGATCATAGTGACTAATTACTAGATCATGGTTAGTTACTATTTTACTAATTTCTAAGATTCGTTACATTGACCATTATATTATACCTTTTTTTAATTCTTCTTTTTCAACTTTAAATGAAGTTGAAAGAGAAGAATTAAAAAGGTTATATTTAAAAGATAATTTTGAAAAAGATTTTATTAGAAAATCTACTTCTCCATCTATCCTTTTTGTAAAATAGAAGAATGGTTTTTTACACTTATGTGTTGATTATAGAAAATTTAATGAAAAGATCATTCGCAATTCTTACCCTCTCTCTTTCTTTAATCAGTGATTTGTTAGAGTAAAAGGAGGTAAAATATTTACTAAATTAGATTTAAAAATCTGCATATAATTTAGTAAGAATTAAAGAAGGGAATGACTTTAAAACTGTATTTCGCACTCCTTATGGTCATTATGAATATCTAGTAATGTCTTTTGGGCTAAAAAACTCTAGCTATATTTCAATACTTCATCAACAATGTTTTAAATGATTATCTTGATGAATTTGAAATTTCTTATAATAGATGATATTTTTATTTACTCCTAAAATATTAAAGAACATTTTGCTTATGTGATAAAAGTACTAATAAGATTGTTAGAAAATAATTTATATTTAAATTTAGAAAAATGTGAGTTTGATGTAGAAGAAACTAGTTTTCTTGGATATGTTATTTCTAAACGTGGGTTAAAATGAATAAAGGAAAAGTAAAAGCTATATTAGATTGGCCTATTACGAAAGATGTTAAAGAAATATAATCTTTTATTGGGTTATGTAATTATTATCATATTTTTATTAGATTTCGCAAAAATTGTCAACCCATTACATAGATTTACAAGAAAGAATGTTCCATTAATTTGGGGACTTGAGCAGAAAAACCCATTCGATACCTTAAAGAATCTTTTTACCTCTGCTTCTAATAACTAATAAAATAGTCGTCAGTTTATTATAGAAACTGATGCAGGTAATTTTGTTGTAGTCGCAATTTTTTCTCAAGCGTTTAACAAAAAATTACATTCTATAGCTTTCCTTTCTAAAACTCTTAATCAAGCTCAAAGAAATTATCTATTCTATGATAAAGAATTGTTTTCAATAAAAACATCACTAGAGGAATAGCGTCACTATATAGAATAAATAATATCTTTGAGCTTGATTTATATTTGTAACAGTATCAACATGATGCATGAACAGTATACTCATAAACAATAAGTTATATAACTTAATATTAAATAATTATTATAGATTCAATAAATATTAAAAATAAAAATAATCTTTTGTTTAACTCTCTTTATTTATTATTCATTTTTTAAATATAAAATTATTGATAGTCTTATAAAAGAAAGAAAATTATCTTCTTTTTTATTTTACATGAATTTATTATTATACACTTTAACTATTTCAATTATTATTATTCATTTAATTTAATCTAATTATTATTATTCATTTATAATTAATTATTATTATTATTATTATCGTTATTTAATAATAATTTCTATTCTAATTATTAAATGTTTTTCTTAATCTATTTAGTATTTTAAATAAAAGTTAAAATAATATTATATTTTTATAAAGAAATAAATTTAACTTCTGTATTATATATTTTTTAAATAATTCATTTATTTTATAATTAATTTTTACTGTTTTATTTAAATAATATATAGAATATTTTTATTTCGGCATTTGTTCAGGGTTTTTAAGTTGAAGGAAAAGAATTAAGGAAAAAGGGAAAGAATGAATAAAAGTTATTATTTAATTATAACTAATTATATATTTATAATTATATAAAATTATTTAGTATAAAGATTTTAATTATATTAAATATTTTATGTGTTAAAGAAATAATAATAGAAATATTAAATATTATACTCTTTAAATATTTTATTAATAATAGAAATAATAATAGAAATAATAATAGAAATATTAATAATATTTGTAATAAAAATATAAATAAGATATATTAATAAAATATTATAAAATATTAAATATTGATAAAAAAATAATCATTATAAAATATTAATAAAATATTATTTAAAATATTATTATTATATAAATAAAATTTATTTAAGAATACTAATAAAATATTGATAATAAGAATAATTTTTAGTAAAGATATTAGTAATTATATTTTAAGATATTGATAAATATTATAAAAAGTTTCATCTAATATTAATTTATAATAAATAAAAGGTTTAAAACTATGGATTTGAAAAAAATAATGAGTATTTAAGGGAATATCTTATCAAATAATAATATAATGTGGTAATATTTTAAATCTCTAAGAAAAGAAAGTGATATTATCTTTGTATTTTTAGAACTAACTATAAAAATTATTTAACAAAGTAGAATATAATTTAAACACTAAAAATATGTTTTATTAAACACAAGTTTTATTATTATATATTAAATATATAATATATTTTTTAAAATTTGTTAGTTTATTGATTAAATCATTATATTATTATTTATATAATTTGACTAATCTATTTTATTAAATAATAGTAAAAAATTAATTACATGAAATATTTACAAATATTAATATTTTTCTTTAAAATTAAACTATTTACAGTAATAAAAAATAATACAATTATTTATAATAAAATATTAAATATATTAATTAAAAATTATTAAAATTTAACAAATTAATATAGGAACAATATATTCATAAACAATAAGTTATATATAACTTTATATTATAAATTATTAGATATTAATAAAATATTATTTAAAATATTATTTATTATATAATTTATTATAAAATATTAATAAGATTTATTTAAAATATTAAAAAAGATATTGAATTTAAATTATTATATGAATATTTATTTTAAAATAATAATAATATTTATTATAAGAATATTAATAAAATATTAATAATAAGAATAATTTTTAGTGAAGATATTAATAAATTATTATATTTTAAGATATTAATAAACATTATAAATAAGGTTCATTTAATATTAATTTATAATTAAGGGTTTTGGGTTTTAATGATAATTTTATTTAATTTTGGAATTGTATGCGTTAAAAAAAATAAAGTAAAATATGATATAACTGGGTTCTTTACTCTTTTAGGGAATAATTAATTAAACTTTATTTATATATTTTGTTTATCTATTTCAATAAACCTTCTATAACAATTACACTTTTCAATTATAAATAATGTAGTTATAATAAAAGTATATTATAACTATATAATTACTAAACAGTAATATATTATAACAATATAAAAAATAATATAAAATAAATATTATAAAATAAGTAAATTATTAATAGAATTATAAAATTATGAATGTATTGCGTTTCGCAATGTTGCATTTCGTAATATGATATGGGGCGCATATTAAATTTTTACAATGAGGCACATAAAAAATAAATTAAAAAATGAAATTTTTTTTAACACAAATTATGAAAGCCACGTTATGAAATAAAATAATATATAATTTAATAAAAATTGTTAATTTATTTTGTTTATATAATTTATTTATTTAATAATTAATACATTTATTTAATATGAAAGAATTAAAAACAACTTTTTCAAAGAATAAAATTATTGTCAGGTGAAAACATAAAATAGAATATATCATGTGAATACATGACTTTACATAAAATAATGTATAATACATAAAATATAATGATTACATGAATTTAAGATATTTACATAAATAATGTTAATAAAAGGGATGTGGGGCATTTCGGGAGAGTTGCATTTCGACATAATTTATGTATGATTGACATAAATTTCTGTAATATAAATACAAAATATGTAATACGCCACTTTTTCAACGTATATTTTTATTTATAGTATTTTCACCATTAAAAGAATAAAATAAAAATTAAAAAAAAATAATAAATAAATAAATAAATAAATATATAAATAAATAAATAAATAAATAAATAAATTTTATTATATTTTATTTTTTTTAATTTCAATTCTTTAATTAATTAGTAATAAAATCTATATTTTATTACTAAATATTTTAATATATATACTATTATATATCATATTTTTTTTTTGATATTTATTTATTTATTGTTAAAAAATAAAATAAAATAAAATAAAATAAAATAAATAGTAAAGAAGAATAAGTTACAAGTACATATAAAATAAAGTAAAGTAAAATAAAATAAAATAAAATAAAATAAAATAAAATAAAATAAAATAAAATAAAATAAAATAAAATAAAATAAAATAAAATAAAATAAAATAAAATAAAATAAAATAAAATAAAATAAAATAAAATAAAATAAAATAAAATAAAATAAAATAAAATAAAATAAAATAAAATAAAATAAAATAAAATAAAATAAAATAAAATAAAATAAAATAAAATAAAATATATTATATGAATTTAAAAATCTAATATAAAATTTATATAATTGTTTAGTTAACTTGGAAGTAAAAATTTTGTTATAACAACATCTTTTTTTATTGATATTTCTATTTTTATTTAAATTATGAAGTAATATAGTTAATATATTTATTTAAATGAAATATAAACTTCATATTTATAATTCAAATATTTGAATTATAAATATATATTACAATATTTTTAAAAGAATATTATTATTTTTAATTTACAATATCACTCTTATTACTTAATAATTTTATTAAAAATTATTATATCCTTATAGCTATTTTAATTATATATATATATATATATATATATAATAAAAATAGCTATAGAGATGATTATAAAAAATATTTAAATTATATTGAAGTCAATTTTAATTTATACTATTTATTTATCTTTCAATAAATCAACTTCAAAGTTAAAATTTTAATTATAAATAATATTAATCAAGCAAAGTGAAATTGTATAATATTTATAATAATATTATTGTTTATTTAAAATACGAGAAATAATAAAAAAATGTATGGTATGATTATAATTTTTTTTATTACATATATATTTTTTTATTTTAATGTAATTTTTAAGTAACAATAAACTGACTAATATACCAAAAAAGAGTATAAAATACAAAGGTTAAATTTAAATTTTAAGGTCAAGATTAAATTCTATATTTATTTATTTATTTATTTATTTATTTATTTATTTATTTATTTATTATTCATTTATATATTAATCTTATTTATTATTTTTATAAGCCACATTGTAATACATTAAAAAACCATCAAACATAGATTATGTCGAAATGCAATACTCCCGTTAATAAAACATAAATATACTATTTACACGTGATTAATAAAATAAAGTTATAAATTTAAATCTTAACACTCCCCCTCAAATCAAAATTTCTAAGTATTGAAAATTTGATTTGCAAAAGATTTTAATTTATTATCATTTACTCATTTTGTCATAACGTCAGCTAGAATTTTTTCAGATTTAATGTAGTTTAATTTAAAAATTTTTTTCATCAGACACTTTCTTAGACTTCATTTCTTTTCATATTTTAATTTGTAGACTTATTTTTTTTTTTTTTATTGAAAAATGGATATTTTTGAAATTCAAATATGTAATTTCAGATACTTGAGATATCTTATTAATATTTTTTTTTTATTGATTTTATTTTTAATATTTAATTTATTAAAATTAATTTGGTTATTGTAACTTGGAATAAAAATTGGAGATTTTGAGTTTTTATCTATAAATAAAATTTTGATTTTCTTTTAAATAATAAAGTGAACTTTTAGTTTACATATGGTGTAATTATCCTTTCTAAATTTTATTATAATTTTGTATATTATTATTATTATTCTGCAATATATTATTTGAATTGTTATTTAAATTATTTGTATTAAAAATTATCATTATTAGAAAAATTTTTATTGTTAATATTGTTATTTATATTATCTTTTATATTAAAAACCTTATTATTATTAATTTGTTCATTAATATTTGAATTATTAATATTATTGTGTTCAAAATTATTATTATAAAAATTTTCATTAATTAAATTTTCATTTTTATTATTATTTAATATATTATTATGTAAATTTTCATATTCATCAAATTTATTATTAAATAAGGTTTTGTCTGTGTTAATTTCATTAAAATTATTTTTAATTGAATTATTATTTTTTATTTCAAAATTTGAAAAATTTTTATTAATAAAATTTTTTTCATCAAAAATTTTTTTATCAAAAATTTGATTTTTATTTTTTGAAATTTCAGAATCTAAATTTTTGGAGCTACTTTGAGTAGCAATATCTTTTGGATTTGTATTATAACTTTTGTTGTTATTTATATCGTTTTGATCCTCTTTAAAAGAACATTCAGGATCTATATTATTTATTAGTCCATCATCTTCGCCTTCAGAAGAAATTGCTGAAGAATAATGACTACTTTCTTCTGAAAAATTTGTCGCGTTTTCATTATTTTTATTAATGTTTATTTGTTTATTGTTATTATTTTGTGAAATATTATTGCTTAAATTTTCTTTAATGTTATTATTTGAATCTAAATTAATATTTATATTGTAAGAGAATAAATTATGATCGTTATCGTTGATGTTAGTGAAGTTATTTAATTTTAAATTGGATGGAGTATCCTCCAAACAATATATTTCTCTTACTTTATGTAATTTAAAGTTATTATAATCCATAATAATATAGCAATTAGACTTTTTACTAAATCCAAGAAAGATACCTTTCTTTGCATTTGGTGAAAATTTATTTTTGCGTTGCTCATAATTTTTATAAGTTAAGCGACCAAAAACTTTTATATGGTTAACATTTGTTTTATTACCTGAAAATATTTCATCAGGTATTTTATTGTTTATACTAGAGTGTGGGATTTTATTATAAATATAATTTGCATAAATGATCGCGAAATCCCAAAAATTTTCACTTAAACCACTCCAGTGTAACGAATCTCACAATTGTTACGGTTCATAAAATTAATAAATGGATTATAACAAACAAAATATTTAAAAACACTTCAAGATTTGTTAATTAAAATTTTTATTTAGTTTAAAGTTATTTTATTTATTAAGTTTTTAATATTAAGAATTATTAAAGATCAATAAAAAAATAAAAGATTAAGGATTAATTGATAATGATCAAATTCAAAAATTATTTTAAAAATTACACGTATTTATATTTTTTTTTACAAGTTAAAATTTGTTAAGCCTATCTAACATTTTCTAACTAATTTAAAATATAATTACTAAGTAAAACTAAAATAAATTGAATATAAATTGTTAATAAAATTATTAGTTAATTATTATAAATATTTATTATATAATAATTAATTACTATCTATTTATTATTATTATAATTATTAATATATTTAAGAGAATATTTTAGAATTTTAACAGAAAATTTACTAAACTATTACTAATAGAATTGTAAAAGAAATTATTTTAAATTGATTTTAAATTGTTAATATAATTATTATTTTATTATTATAAATAATAATTATATATTATTTAATTATTTATTATTTATTATTATTATAAAATTAATATAAGTAACTGAAAATTTATAACATATTTTTGTGGTGGTTTAGTTAAGTATTATTAATAAAATTCTGTAAAAGTAGTTTTATATTGTTAATATAAATTTTTATAATCAATTGAATTAAAAATAATTTTCATTAATATAATATAGTATAAAATAATTGTAATTAAAATATATTTTAGTGCATAATTTTAGTTAATTTGGGGTGTAATTTGGTAGGGACTATTACTAATTATTGTATGGCAAGGAAGTTGGTTATGTTTAAAGGTAATTGTAATTAGTAATTTTTGGCTAATTTTTAGTATTGAATTGAATGAAAATTATTTTATTTTATAATTAATATTTATAATATATTGATTAATAATAATATAATTGATTTAATTATTTATTATAATTGACTTTAATAAATATATTTTGATATTGATAATAAAATTCATATTAATAATTTTTATAAGTGATATTAATAAAAAGTGGCTGATTAATAATAATTTATAATTTTTATAATTTTTATTTATTGATATTAATAATCTTTGTTTTGATATTAATAATAAAATATTTTGTATTAATAATAATATATATATTTAATTGATATTAATAATTTTTATATTGATTTTTAGTAATAATATATTGAATATTTATATTAATAATATAATTTAATATTAATAAATTTTATATTGTAATATATTTTGGAAATTTCAATTTAATATAGAATGTAGGAAAGTTCTACAAGCCACAAAGAATGTTAAATGAGGGTAGTTTTGGTTTAATAATGGTCAGGTCAAGATGTTTAATTAATAACAAAATAACTAATTAAACAAATATATAATTAATAGGCAAATTTATTTATTAATACACAATAAATTAATTAATTAAAAGAACACGTTTTAAAATAATTAGGTTTTATAATAATATTTTTTATTAATAATTAATTAAGAAAAGTTTAAATAATAATTAGATTATTAAGTCATTAATTCTAAGTTATTTAATAATCTTACAAAGATTAAAAGGAATTGTAATTTCAATCCTTATTTATACTTTTTCTAAATCTAATAATTATTAATACATTTAATTATTATAATCTATTGATAATATATTTATCCATGTATAATTTTAAATAAAATATATGAATAAAATAATATTGATAAAAATCTAACTATATAAAACTAATATAAAACTATATAAACTATTAATAAATTTAATGATAAGAATCATAATCTAAGATTTAGATTTATAACTATTTTAATTATCTAACTAGTTAACTATTTAATTATTTAATTATTTAGTATACTATTTAATTATTTATTTATATATTAATTATTTTTATCTTTGGATTTTTATGATCTTTTCTGTATAATTAATTATTATAGATAAAATGGGATATTTTTAATTATTTAAGATCTTAAGTAAATTTTAAATCTTTTTGAGATTTTTAGAATTCTAAGAATTTCTGTAAATTAATATAATAATCAACTATTCTAATTTTTTATAAAAATAATTAACAATTATTATAATATATTATATAAATTATTATTATTATTCTAATTAATATTTCATAAATTATTTGAAGGCGTTTTCTGTATATCTGAATGATTATTATTATTATAAATTATAATATAATTATTGAAATAAAAAGATTTTATCTATATAAAATATTATAATTATTTATTTATGGATCCTTGTAAATATTTAATTATATTTTTATATTGTGTAAACCTTTAAAGTCCAATATCTCGCCAACCAGTGGTCCAAATGGGCTGAAATTCAGATATGTTGTAGCTCTTGAGCAGAGCTTCCCAATGAGCATAAAATTAAGCGGAAATGCGGAAATCTTCAATATTTGGTGAGTTATCGTTATTTTTCTTCTGATTATTTTTATTAATATCTTAAGGGTTAAATTAAGTTGATTAATATTTATTTAATTTGTCCAAACCCTTTACAATATCAATTTAAATACTTTTTAATATTTGTTTATTTTATTGAAAATCGAATTTTAAGTGATTTAGTCAATAACGAAATTTAAATGTAATTGATCTATTAGTGAATTTCAATTTTAAATCCACTAATATTCGCGACAAAGAATGTTAAGGATTTGAATGGATTATAGATATAAGCCACATTATATCTATTAAATATTTATTATTCAGCATGTTTATGCGCCCCAAATCCTTATACAATTTAATTATTATTAATTTTATTAATAATACAGTTGAATATAAATTATACTTTTATTTTATTAACAAATTATATTCTTATCTTATATTATTTTAATATATATTACTATAATTAATATAAATATTAATTTACTTATATTATTGTATTGTTCAATGAAATGTATAAAAGATTGATGAAATATGTATTCTTACATTCTTTGTAAGATTATTAACCTAATAATAATCTAATAAAATATAATTATAAAATAATTAAACAAATTTAAATAAAGAAACTATATTTATAATAAAACTTATAATAAAATTTATATTAGTGAACACCCTACGTATTAGATTATTGAGCATTTCGACCAAGTTAAACTTTAAACCAAACTAAAACTTTACAAAGAATTTAGTAATCTTAATGAAATTAAGATTAATTGTTCATTCTTTATCACAATTAGTAAAATGATAACCATGGTCTAGTGGTTAGTAACTATGACCATCTGGGTGAACACTCTAGGTTCGACTCACACTTGTTCCAAATTTTATAAAAATTTTATTTTAAATTTATTTATTATAAATTTCTGTATTTTATTCTGTATTTGTTTCTGTATTTTATTTCTGTATTTCTTTATAGAATTACATGGAATAAAATTAGAAACTTTAAGAAAAAAAATTATATAATATTTCTTTATTTTTCTATGAGATTCATTTTATATCAAAATATCTTAGTTTCTAGCAATTTTTATTATTTTTTATGAACTTTTATTTTTAAAACTATTTTTCCGCAAAAAGTATAAATAGGTGTAAAACTTTTAGTCAAAATATTTTCTTTGTGCTTTTATTCTTTTAATAACTTTCATATATATTAGTAATAATTAATTCATAAGTAGTTCGAAACACTACAAAGGTTAGTTATTATTAATTTTTAATAATTAATAAAACTATATTCTAATAAAACATATTTTAAATAAAAAATAAAATAAAACTTAAACTTAAATCTTACTAATATATATATCTCGACACCGACCTTTCGGGTTAATAAAGGAAAGGTGTTCTGATATTGCAACAAGTATCTTTTATATTTTATTTTGTTTGTGTTTACTTCAAATCTTGGTGTCAATTGTAATATTGGAACTACCGTTCCGTTACATCCAGTATAACAAAGTCTTTGTACAAGAAATAATGGTTTGATTATATCTTTCTTCTAAACCATTATTTTCTGAATTATAGGGAGGTGAATATACTTTTGATATACCAAATTCGTTACAAAAATCATTAATTTTCTTATTATTGTATTCCCTTCCCATATCTGATTTAAAAATTTTTATTTTCCTATTCTTATTATTATTATTTAGTAATTTAAATGCATGTATGATAATATCCACTGCTTCTGATTTATTTTTAAGTAAATATAACCAACATTTTCTACTATATTCATCAATGATGGTTAATATATACTTTTTCCCAGTATAAGATTCCTTTACTGGTCCTATAATATCAGAGTGGATAATTTCTAGTACTTCATTGGCTTTTGGTGTTATTTTATTATGTGGATTTCTTTTCATCTTTGCAATTTTACATTCATTGCAAAAATTTTCTTTAATATTATGTAATTTTAAATAATTCTTTAAATCTTCCGTATAAAAATGGCCAAGCCGTCGATTTTAGTGGGAGAAGTGCATTTCGGAATCGTACATTATTGTATGTGGCTTAATGATAAAATATTTTATAGCCACATTTATCAAAAATAAATAAATAAATAAATAAATACATAAATAATTAAATAAAATTAAATATTATTTTATTAATAATCTTTTAAATAATATTTTGTTAAAAATTGTATATAAAAAAGGACTTGTTCTGTTATCATTAAATAAATAAAACTATTATATTTTAAAAATAATTATTTACATAAATATAATACTAATTATTGGAATTATTATAAGAATATAGAGCATATAACAAATAATGCTTCAGAATCTTTTAATAATTACTTAAATAATTTATTTCCAAAAAAACCTTCATTTTTTTAAATTAATTTATATATTAAAAAAAGAAGAATCCTTATCCTACAATGATTACGAAAGGAGAATTAATGGAATCTGGAGAAAAAAACAAAAAATAATTAGAAAAACTGATGAAATAAAAAATATAATTGAAAATTATAAATATATGGAAAAAGATTATATTTATAATGGATATGATAGAAAAGATATTGTTGAATTATGGTATAATTGCTTAATTGATTTAAATAATAAAAAATACTAATTTTTTATTATAAATTAGTATTTTTCTAACCTTTTTAAATTATATGTTATGCTTAATTATTGTTCTTGTAACAATATAAGGAAATAAAATTACTTTAAGATTTTTTTAGCTAGTTTTTAGCTAAATTATATCTAAAACTGATCTATTTAACTATAATTAAAATATAATTAATATCAATATCAAAATTTTTAGTATAAAAATATTATCAATATCAATGTCAATCTTATTTATAAAAATAATAATATCAATTATGTTTAAAAAATCATTAAATAAATATTTTTTTATTTTTTATTATTTTATTAAAATTTTAGTTATTATTATTACAATTTAATAATAAAATAAATTAAAATATTTTATATAAATAATTTTAAATATAAATGAAAAATATTATAAAATATTAAATAAAATAAAAGACTTTGAAAAAATATGATTTTTGTTTGTTTGTAAAAGTTAATGAATAACTTGAATCTTTCTTTTTTAAATTTTTTTTGTATTTTTTTGTATTTTTTTTTTTCAATTCTTTGATTTTATTATAATTTTTTTAATTATTTTTATTTCATTTTATTTCATTTTTTAATTTGTAATTATTAATTATAATTTTTAATTATTATTTATTTATTTATTCATTTATTTAATATATAACCATATCAAATTTTTTTTCTTAATAAATTCTTTAAATTCAAAACCATATTCAAAACTTTCACAATACTTTTTAATTTTTTTCAATTTTTTATTTTCATTTTTATCTTTTTCATTAAGGATTTTCTTAATATGTTCTAATTTATTGTAAAATTTCTTTCAAG
>MCFG01000616.1:0-22841 GCA_002104895.1 Anaeromyces robustus | reverse complement strand
ATGAAAATAATTACCACATTTTCTTAGACATCAAAAAGGCCTATGACTCAGTTCCCGTTTATCTTTTAATTGAAAAATTAATTAAAAGAAATGTACCTCCAGGGATTATAAGTTTAATAAATTCTTTGTTTACAGGATGTACAACAAGAATTCTAGTAAACAAAAAATTTACAAATAAAATATATCTTGAACGTGGATTGTTGCAAGGATCAATATTATCGCCAATATTATTTAATATATTTATTGACGATTTAGCAACAAAATTAACAAATAAATATCCAAATGATCCTTTGCCACATTGTCTGTTCTATGCAGATGATATAAAATTGAATCATAACAATCCAAAGTTTATTCAAGATATGTTAAATATTTGCTCAACTTGGGCAAATGAAAATTTAATGGAATTTAATATAAAAAAATCTTCTTATATATTAAATTCAAATAATATTTTTAATAATAATATCAGTATCAATACTAATACTAATACTAATAATAATAATAATAATATCAATACTAATATCAATACTAATATCAATAATAATAATATCAATAATAATAATAATAATAATAATAATAATAATATCAATAATTATAATAATAACATCAATATCAATACTAATATCAATAATAATAATAATAATAATAATAATAATAATAATATCAATAATTATAATAATAACATCAATATCAATACTAATATCAATAATAATAATAATAATAATAATAATAATAATATCAATAATTATAATAATAACATCAATATCAATACTAATATCAATAATAATAATATCAACAATAATAATAATAATAATATCAATAATTATAATAATAATATCAATAATTATAATAATAATAATATCAATAATTATAATAATAATAATATCAATAATTTTAATAATAATAATATCAATAATTATAATAATAATAATATCAATAATTATAATAATAATATCAATAATTTTAATAATAATAATATCAATAATAATAATAATAATAATAATAATAATAATAATATCAATATCAATACTAATATCAATAGTAATAATATCAATAATAATAATATCAATAATAATAATAATAATAATAATATCAATAATTATAATAATAATATCAACATCAATACTAATATCAATAATTATATTAATAATAATATCAATAATTATAATAATAATATCAATAATAATAATAATAATAATAATAATAATAATAATAATAATAATAATATCAATAATAATAATAATAATAATATCAATAATTATAATAATAATAATAATAATTATAATTTTTATTTAATAATAAATAATGAAAAAATGTATCTAAGTCAAGTATATGAATATAAATACTTAGGTTTTCCTCATACCTATTCAGGTATTGATTGGAAAACTCATTTAAACGAATCAGCAAGAAAATCATTAAATATTTTAGATACATTTAAATATTACAAAAATATTTGGCCTACATATATTAAATTACATATTTTTAGAATATATATAAGGCCAATCATGGAATATTCAGCTTGTCTTGCTTTCTATTGGATGAATAGTAAGACAACAGACAAGCTGAAAAATAGGAATTACCTAGGTAGTATAGATTACAGTGAAGTCAGTAACTACCATAAAGTAATTCAAGAAGGGTTGGAATGGATTGTCAACCATAATAGAATGAGCAGTTCTGCTTGTTTATTAGGCATTCCAACCACAATGACAAGATTATATTGCCTTGCTTTGAAATTGCAAAGGCATATAGCTAAAATGGATGTGAATAATCCATTGTATCTTGCTTTTAATCCTCCAGGAAATGTTAAGCCTTTTACTTGTTTTTCTTTTGCAAATAAGGTTTATAGATGGAAGGAATTGTTCACTGTTTATAAATATTTTGATCCAACTTCAACTAATGAATCCTACATGTAACGAATACTAGAAATTATAGAGTTGGCTTACTCGTTAAGCTCTAGAACTCTGCTCAGTATTCCTGGGTTCAATACACAGGAATGCCTTTTGTTAAAATTTATATTTTTATTTTTTACTATTTTATTATTTTATTTTTTTATTATTATTTTATTATATATTAATATATTATAAAGTGTATTAAATGATAATATTATTTTATTATAAAAAGGTTAATAGACCAATTAGATTTAGAATATAATAACTCATGAAAAATGTAATTAAAATATTTTGAAATAATGTTTATAAATATTCAAGAATTTTCTCATTTGAAAATTCGAGTTTTTATTAACAAAGAAATAATAAAATAAATAAAATTATTTGATACTAACCTGTTGTTTGTTTGTGTCCAATAATTCTTGTTTATTTTCTAATATTGAGGTGTTTTTAAGTTTATTAAGAATTATTATTGTTGGACTTCTGTTCTTTACAATAAAAACTCCTATAAAATTTTTTAAACACCTTAGTATCAAATAATCAAATATAAAATTTTTAAAGACTACTTAAGTAAGTCAGTAAAAATTTATATTAAAGGAAAAGGACGCTGAAAAAATAGAAAAGTCCGTATACTAATATAAATTTTTACCTTTTGGCGCTTAATAGTAATAAAAAATTTTATATAATAATTTTTATAAAACAAAATTTTTTTAATGACAATTTCAATTTCAGTTCAATTTTAATTTCAAATCTCAATTTCAATTTCTATCATAATTCAATTAAAACTTCAATTTCAGTTCAATTTTAATTTCAAATCTCAATTTCAATTTCAATTTCAATCACGATTCAATTAAAATTTCAATTTCAATTTAAAATCTCAATTTCAACTTCAATTATAATTCAATTAAAATTTCAATTTCAATTTAAAACCTCAATTTCAATTTCGACTACAATCCAATTAAAATTTCAATTACAATTTAAAATTTCAATTCAAACTTCAATTACAAATCAATTAAAAAAAAAAAAAAAAAATTCAATTTCAATTTCAATTTCAATTTCAATTTCAATTTCAATTTCAATTTCAATTTCAATTTCAATTTCAATTTCAATTTCAATTTCAATTTCAATTTCAATTTCAATTTCAATTTCAATTTCAATTTCAATTTCAATTTCAATTTCAATTTCAATTTCAATTTCAATTTATTCTTAATTTTAAATCCAATTTAAATTTAAATTTTGATTACAAATTCCAATTTAGTATTAATTAAAAAAAAAAAAAAAAAAAAATTTTTTTTTATCATCAAATTTAAATTCAATTGCAAATTGAAATTTCAATCTCAAAATTTCAAAATCAATTCTGTCAATAAAAAAAATCTTTTTTATTTAAAACAATACCAAACTAGAAGAGAATAAAACATTACAATTAAAGTAAACTTGACTAAAATATACAAAAAAGGAAAAAAATATGAAAAAAAAATAAATAAATACAAAGAAATTTAAATAAATCCAATAATAAAATTTAAATATATAAGTGAATGAATAAATATTTTTTAAATAAATCAATTAATAAGTGAATAAAAATATAATATTTAAATAAAACACATAATAAAAAATAAACGAATAATTGTAATAAAACAAATAAAAAAAAAAATAATATAAAATATTTTTCTTTTTAATAAAAGAAAAATAAATATTTTTATATAAATTGTTATAAATTTTCTTTAAATCAGCTTCCTGTGACTTCCTACGCGAGGTAGCTTAATCAACTGCCGATACGTAATACTTTTGTTTTCTGGGATATTTGACAACTGAGGTAGCTCATATAATTTTTTTCTTAAGGCTAATTAAGTTAGTCGTTAAAAAAAGAAATTAATAATATCCTACCTTTTATTAATTTTTAATTAATATTAACAGTCGAATATCTTAGCGTTTATATAACGGTTATAACAAAAGAGCTAAGGGTTCTATCACCTGAAGTTATTTAATAATTTATAAATAATTTGTTATAAAAATATTTAATTTTAATTATTAAAAAGAAAATATTATTATATTAAAAAAAAAAAAAAAAAAAAAAAAAAAAAAAAAAAAAAAAAATTTTCTTTAAGAAAATTTATTGTTGATTTATATAAAAATTTAATATTGATAATTGAAATATCCTTTTCTTATTGATATTGAATTTAACAGTTTAAATCAGCATAGACGAGCCTTACTAATCAATCAACAGAGGTATAGTAAGGGTGGTAATAAGATCCTGAAGCGCGTGACGGAACATAGATCGCGTGAATAGGGTGACGGAAAACGTTTACCATCGGATGAAAGACTCTTGATTAGTAGTCTATTATATTTAAACTGGTCGGAAATTCAATTTCAATAATAACAATATTAAATTTATTTTTTTATAAACTTATATTACTTGAAAACTCAAAAGAAAAAAAAAAAAAAAAAAAAAAAAAAAAAAAAAAAAAAAAAAAAATTTTTATTCTGAAGATATAAATTCGTTTTAATAAATTAAATTTCTCTTATTATAAATAAAGTAATAACTTTTAATATGGACGAAGTAAACATCGACAATGCAATCCTGAAAGATGGATTTGCTGGGGATAGACGATATCTTAAGGGCTTTCTCGCTAAAATTAACTTGATATTCTTATTGTACCCAGATCGTTACCCAGATGACACGACCAAAGTAATTTATCTTATATCAAGACTATATGGTAACGCTATGAACTGGGCTGCTACCCTAATTGAAAGATCAGACCCTTGTCTCAATGACTATCAAGCTTTTACTTCCAAATTAAAATCCTTTTATGGTGACAATGATGCTAGCTACGTCGCTAACCAAATGCTCAAGAGGATCAAACAAAAAAGTCTTGGAGGAATTAGAGGATACATATCCGAGTTCAACAAGTATGCCGATGAATCCAACTGGAATGAAGAGGCAAAAATGGATGCCTTCATTGATGGCCTACATCAACAAGTAGCTTTGAAAGTTTTAGAATTATTCCCTGGCCCAAGAGATTTAATCTCTCTTCAAACAATTGCTTCCAGAATCGATTCAAGACTTAGTGCGAAAAGGACTTTCTTTGACAGTAATAATAATAATAACTCTACAAGAAAGAAAAATAACTATAGAAAAACTTATAATAAAGATAATTCTCAAGCTAAATATCATGGACCCCTAAGTAATGAAGAGAAAGAAAGAAGAAAGAAAAATAATCTATGCTTATACTGTGGTTCTTCAAAACATAAATTAGACAGTTGCCCTAAGAGAACCAAAAAACCAACTGAGAAGACTTCTTTTATGTCTGTTCCTACTACTGTACCCACTCAGAATGAAAGAAGTAATAATCGTAGAAATGAACAAGCTACGTCTAATTTCAAATTATCATATGAACTGGATACCGAAGTATTGATTGATACTGGCTCTGCTCTCAATCTTATTGATGTCGACTATTGTAATGATCATAACATTCCATATAGCTGTGATGAAGAACTTCCAAAGATTCTTGGAATAGGTGGTCGTCAAGCTTTATTCGGAATTACAAAACCACTTAATCTTCGTTACAAAGATCATTTGTGCAGAACTCAATTCTATGTCACAGATTTACCATATTATCATTGTATACTTGGTTTAGACTGGCTCAGAGAACACAACCCCGACATTGACTTTACTAATAATAAAATCTCTTTTGTCTCCGAACATTGTCTTACATACTGCGTAACTTTACCGACTAATGTTCCAGAGTTTCCAGAAGAGAATTCTGCTTTTCCCCGAATAGAAAACAACTCTACGCAAAATAATGAAATAACTACTTTGCCCGTTTTTCTTGAAACTGAAAAAGAAACTTCGTGTAAATCCTCTTCTCAAGAATCAAAAACAAAAACCGAGAATCCAAAAGACAAGTCTTCAAAAGAAATATTAACTACAAAAGAATCTCTGATACAACTTGCATTCTTGGTATCCCAGGAAATTCTGCCAAAAGAACTAATTGAATTTATTGATGTTTTTAGCGAAACATCTGCTGAAAAGCTTCCGCCACATCGTCCTTATGACTGTCAAATAAACCTTATTGAAAACGCGAGACTCTTTTATGGTCCAATATATCCCTTAACTGAACTTGAATCCAGAATTCTTAAAGAGTACATTGAAGAAAATTTAAAAAAGGGCTTTATACGTAAATCCAAGTCTCCTGCTGGCGCTCCAGTTCTTTTTGTCCCTAAAAAGAATGGTGAACTACGTCTATGTCAAGATTATAGAGAACTGAATAAAATTACTATCCGAGATTCGTATCCACTTCCATTAATTCAAGACATGTTAGAACATTTAGGAAAAGGCAAAATATTCTCTAAATTAGATCTACGCTCGGCCTATAATCTAGTTAGAATCAAAGAAGGTGACGAATATAAAACCGCCTTCACTTGTAAATACGGTCATTTCGAATACCTGGTTATGCCATTCGGTCTTAAAAACGCTCCCGCAGTTTTCCAACATTTCATTAATGATGTTTTTGAGGATATTATTGGTGACTTTGTCTATGCATACATAGACGATATTATTATATTTTCTCTTGATAAAGAATCCCACATAATTCATGTTAAAGAAGCTCTTTCTCGTCTTCGTCATGCCGGTTTATATGCTAAACTGGAAAAATGCCAATTTTTCGTCTCGTCTATCGACTTCCTTGGTCATCGAATTTCTTCGGAAGGTTTATCTATGGATCCAAACAAAGTTTCTTCTGTTGTAAATTGGCCTGTTCCTACTAACGTTAAAGAACTACAATCTTTCCTTGGTTTAGCAAACTACTATAGAAGATTCATACTTGGTTTCGCTAAATTGTGTCAACCTCTACACCATCTTCTTCGCAAAAATGTTACTTTTAATTGGTCTTCTGAAGCTCAATCCGCTTTCAATACACTTAAGTCTAAATTTTCCTCTTATCCTGTCCTTGTTCATCCAAATAGAGAATTACCTTTCATAGTGGAAACTGATTCAAGTAATTTCGCTATTGGTGCGGTATTATCTCAGAAATCTCTTTCTGATAACCACATTCATCCAGTAGCCTTTTACTCAAGATCCCTTTCTCCTACTGAACGTAATTATCCTATTTATGACAAGGAACTTCTTGCTATAATTTCTGCTCTTGAAAATTGGCGTCACTTTCTAAAAGGCGCTTCCGAACCTTTTGTTATTTACTCTGATCATCGTAATCTCTTATTCCAGAAAAAACCTGAGAAAATGACTCAAAGACTCGTTCGTTGGTCTCTATTCTTATCCGAATTTAACTTTAAAATTCTTTACCGTTCTGGTTCTTCTAATGGCAAGCCTGATGCACTCTCTCGTCGTCCAGACTATATTCCTTGTTCTAATACTTCTGACAACTCTCAATTTTCTGTTCTCCGTCCTGAAAATTTCTGTACTCTCATCTGTTCTAACACTTCTTTGTATAACGATATTCTCTCTGACTACAAAAATGATTCATTTTACTCTGATATCTGCAATTACCTTGAGTCTAAAAAACCTCCCGTTCCTCACCAACATATTGATAAATTTTCTTTAAGCAACGGATTTCTCCTTTTTAATAATAAAATCTATACTCCTCCAAATTGCCGTTCTTCTGTTATTAAAATCTGCCATGATTCTCCTTCTGCTGGTCACTTCGGTATTAGAAAAACAACCTCTCTCATCTCTCGTGATTTTTGGTGGCCATATATTTCGTCTGATGTCAAAGATTATATTCGTTCTTGTGACATATGTTGCCGTGCTAAATCTTCTCGTCATAAACCTTATGGTTTCCTGCATCCTTTAGAAATTAGTGATCGTCCCTGGTCTTCCATCTCTATGGATTTTATCACCGACTTACCTAATTCTGAAGGTTATAATTGTATTCTTGTTGTCGTTGATCGTCTTACCAAAATGATTCACCTCTTTCCCTTTAATAATATTCCTTCTGCTTCTGAAACTGCTTCTGTTTTCCTTAACAATATTTTCAAACTTCACGGCTTTCCTTCTGAAATCATCTCTGATAGAGGTACTCAGTTCACCTCTAAATTCTGGAAATCTCTCTGTAAATCTTTCAATATTGACTTAAAATTCTCTTCACCTTATCATCACCAATCAAATGGGCAAACGGAGAGGGTGAACTCCGTTATAGAACAATATCTAAGATGCTTCACCAACTATAAAGGAACAAATTGGAATCAATTTCTTTGCCTCGCTGAATTTAGTTACAACAATTCTTTACAAGACTCAACTGGCTTCTCACCATTTTATCTCAATTATGGATATCACCCAAGACACTCTCCAGTAATTCCAGATCAAACTTGTATTCCCAGAACCGAAGAAATGACAAAAGACTTCGTAGACCTAAACAAGAAACTAAAAGAAAACCTGAAAAAGGCTATAGAAACACAGAAACTACAAGCAGATAAACGTAGATCCAAACCTCCTGAATTTAAAACTGGTGATAAAGTATGGTTGGACAGCTCACTAATAATCCACAAAGGCAATAAAAAATTTAAACCCAGAAAATTAGGACCCTACAAAATTTTAGAAAAAATTTCTGAAGTTTCTTATAAATTAGAATTACCAAAAACAATCAAGATACATCCAGTAGTTCATGTTTCTAGCTTAGAGCCATATTACGAAGATAGATTTAATAGAAACCCTCCTGCTCCACCTCCCATAATAATTAACGACGAGCAAGAATATGAAGTAGAAGAAATACTCGACAAGAGAAAGTATTATGGAAAAACTCAATATTTAATCAAATGGAAAGGCTACCCTATATCTGAAGCTTCTTGGGAACCTGTCGAAAATCTGAACTGTGATCAACTTCTTAAGGAATTTAATAAAAAATAAAAATTTTTATATTAGATAGTTTTAAATTTATTTTAATAAAATTTTATCTAGATTCGTCTGGTATCCGAATCCTAGAGGAGGACCATGTAACGAATACTAGAAATTATAGAGTTGGCTTACTCGTTAAGCTCTAGAACTCTGCTCAGTATTCCTGGGTTCAATACACAGGAATGCCTTTTGTTAAAATTTATATTTTTATTTTTTACTATTTTATTATTTTATTTTTTTATTATTATTTTATTATATATTAATATATTATAAAGTGTATTAAATGATAATATTATTTTATTATAAAAAGGTTAATAGACCAATTAGATTTAGAATATAATAACTCATGAAAAATGTAATTAAAATATTTTGAAATAATGTTTATAAATATTCAAGAATTTTCTCATTTGAAAATTCGAGTTTTTATTAACAAAGAAATAATAAAATAAATAAAATTATTTGATACTAACCTGTTGTTTGTTTGTGTCCAATAATTCTTGTTTATTTTCTAATATTGAGGTGTTTTTAAGTTTATTAAGAATTATTATTGTTGGACTTCTGTTCTTTACACTACAGTGAACAAATAAAAAAAGTGGACAAGAAAGTAAAAGAAGTCAAAGTCCACGAAATGAATAAAAGTATAATGGGTAAATTAATCCTTCCATCAGCAAGAATAAACCTTAAGAAAAATGATAAAATAGATATCCGTGAAAAAATTACTTCAGCGGATAAATGCGTTTTCATTAGAGATAGAAAAACAAGAAATAATGCAGTAGATTGGAGGATTAATTGTTTTTTATTTAAATATAAATGTCCTATTTGTAGAAAAGAATTTAATAGAGGACATATTAATAAATGCGATTTTATTCATCAGCCGCCATATAATAGATTTATAAAAGAAAAGGATATATATCTTTTTAATAAAGATAAAGAAAAATATGAAAATTTACCAAAAAGTTATAATATATTAGATTCTTTATTGAATCATCAAAATTATTATACGTTTGGTAAATTTACTGGCGAAATGATTGAAAATTCTGAAAAGATAAATGAAAATGAAAATGAAAATTAATGACGACAAATGTTCCACAAACAATATATTTTTATTTTAACTATTATATATATACAATTACACACAAAAAAAATATTTATTGTTATAAATGAAATCATAAATTACACACAAAAAAAATATTTATTGTTATAAATGAAATCATAAATTACACACAAAAAAAATATTTATTATTATAAATGAAATCATAAATTTATAATAATAAATATTTTTAATTTAGACAAAAAATTTTTTTATTATAATGACAAAAGAAAATTTTATTATAAAGACAAAAAAAAAAATTTATTAAATATATATATATAATATTTATTATTATAAATGAAATCATAAATTTATAATCTATAAATATTTTTAACTTTGACAAAAAAATTTTTTTATAATAATGACAAAAAAATTTTTATTATATATATATATAAAGAAAAAAAAAATTTTATTATATACACAAGAAAAAAAAAATTATTATATATATATATAAGAAAAAAAAAAATTATTATATACAAAAGAAAAAAAAATTATTATATATATATAAGAAAAAAAAATTTATTATATACATAAGAAAAAAAAATTATTATATATATATAAGAAAAAAAAATTTATTATATACATAAGAAAAAAAAATTATTATATATATATAAGAAAAAAAAATTTATTATATACATAAGAAAAAAAAATTATTATATATATATAAGAAAAAAAAATTTATTATATACATAAGAAAAAAAAATTATTATATATATATAAGAAAAAAAAATTTATTATATACATAAGAAAAAAAAATTATTATATATATATAAGAAAAAAAAATTTATTATATACATAAGAAAAAAAAATTATTATATATATATAAGAAAAAAAATATTATTTTATATATATATGAAGTAAACAAAAAGATATTTATATAAGAAAAAAAAATATTACTATGTATATATATAAACAAAAAAAAATAATTTTATTATAAAGTAAACAAAAAAAAATATTTTCTTATGTATATATAAAGTAAACAAAAAAAAAATATTTTCTTATGTATATATAAAGTAAACAAAAAAAATTTATTTTTATATATATAAAGTGAACAAAAAAAAAATTTATTATATATATATAAAGTAAACAAAAAAAAAATTTATTTTATTATATATATATAAAGTAAACAAAAAAAAAATTTATTTTTATATATATATAAAGTAAACAAAAAAAAAATTTATTTTATTATATATATATAAAGTAAACAAAAAAAAAATTTATTTTTATATATATATATAAAGTAAACAAAAAAAAAATTTATTTTTATATATATATATAAAGTAAACAAAAAAAAAATTTATTTATTTTATTAATATATAAAAAATTTATTTTATATATTAATTTAATTTTTTTTCTCGAGATGTATTCAGATGCAAAAAATTTGAATACTTACTTATGAAATAATTTTCAAGATGTAAATTAAAAAATTTAATTATTTTTTGATTTACTATACATAGTTTAATTTTTTAATTCTCAATATTATTCAAATGATAAAAAATTTGAATATTCAATATACTATTAAAAATTTTTATTGTACTACATATAGATAAATTTTATACTTTATTATTAGAATAGCTTTATTAGATATACTTATACTTTATTAATTTTATTAATTAATTTAAGAAATTTTTTTACTATATATATAATGTTTTAATGTAAATAGTATTTATGTATTATGTATTTATATATATAGATCTAATATGTTTATACATTTACTAATACAATTTCCATATATAAGAAATTCCTTTTTCGGAAGAGAGTTTCCTTATATGGGAAAAGTAGTACATTATATATATTAAATTACGTGAAAATTACGATTTGTAATGCCGATCACGTAATTAACTTTGACTATTTTTCGAAAAACTTTTTATATATATATATTCTATAGTATAGAGAGAGAGAAAATTGGAATACATTAATGTAAGGTAGCACGAAAGTTTAAAAACCTTAATTTGTTAATGTAAGAAATTTTTTAATATTTAGTATTTCGGTACTAGATCCAACTTTCCTATACTAATATTTTAAATTATACCTCATGTATTTTCTATTTTATCTCATGTAAATCTTCTATCACACAAAAAAGAAACGTATTAATAAACAACATTTAAAACCTAACCCTATATAATATAAAAAAAATATGGACAAAGAAAGTTTTATATAATTCAAAAAAAATATGGACAAAAAAAGTTTTTATATAATTCAAAAAAAAAAATATTGACAAAAAAAGTTTTTATATAATTCAAAAAAAAATATTGACAAAAAAAGTTTTTATATAATTCAAAAAAAAAATATTGACAAAAAAAGTTTTTATATAATTCAAAAAAAAAATATTGACAAAAAAAGTTTTTATATAATTCAAAAAAAAAATATTGACAAAAAAAGTTTTTATATAATTCAAAAAAAAAATATTGACAAAAAAATTTTTATATAATACAAAAAAAAATTTATTATATATATTCAAACGAAAAAATTTTTATTATATATTCAAACAAAAAAAAAATTTATTATTGACAAAAAAATTTAATATATATATATATATTAAAACAAAAAAAATTATTATATAAAAAATATTTTATTTACAAAAAAAATTTATTTTATATATATAAACAAAAAAAAAATTTATTTTATATATATAAACAAAAAAAAATTTATTTATATATATATATAAAGTAAACAAAAAAAAATTTATTATATATATATAAAGTAAACAAAAAAAAAAATTTATTTTATTATATATATATAAAGTAAACAAAAAAAAAAATTTATTTTATTATATATATATAAAGTAAACAAAAAAAAAATTTATTTTATTATATATATATAAAGTAAACAAAAAAAAAATTTATTTTTATATATATATATAAAGTAAACAAAAAAAAATTTATTTATTTTATTAATATATAAAAAATTTATTTTATATATTAATTTAATTTTTTTTCTCGAGATGTATTCAGATGCAAAAAATTTGAATACTTACTATAGAGAATAATTTTCAAGATGTTATTTAATATACTATAGATAGTTTAATTCTCAATATGTATTTAAATGATAAAAAAATTTAAATACTTTATATACTATTAGATCAAAAATTTTTATTGTACTACTTAGATAATTTTATACTTTATTATTAGAATAACTTTATTAGATACTTATATCTTTATTAATTTATGAAATTTTTTTACTATATATATAATGTTTTAATGTTAGTATGTAATATATATATATAAGTATTACGTCTACTAATACGATTTTCATATATAGAGATTCCTTTTTCGGAAGAGAGTTTCCATTTATGGGAAAAGTAGTACATTATATATATTAAATTACGTGAAAATTACGTTTTGTAATGCCGATCACGTAATTAACTTGGACTATTTTTCGAAAAACTTTTTATATATATATATTCTATAGTATAGAGAGAGAGAAAATTGGAATACATTAAAGTAAGGTTGTACGAAAGTTTAAAAACCTTAATTTGTTAATGTATGAAATTTTTTAATATTTAGTATTTCGGTACTAGATTCAACTTTCCTATACTAATATTTTAAATTATATCTCATGTAATTTTTTTTTATAACTCATGTAAACTTCCCAAAATCACAAAAAAGAAATGAATAAAGTCATAACATTTAAAGCCTAACCACTAGTAATAAGGTATGGAATTTATTCTAATACTGATTCGAATGGTATTTCATTCAATTCATTGAATGGGAGAGGTTAGAAGTTTAACTATTTCCTTAGAATCTTTTGGAATTTATGAACAATTCTATAATTAATTAAGGAAACTAGCTTTTATCAAGTTAATTAGGTTAGTAACATTTTAAGTATTAAAATTCAATTAAGTAATAATAATAAAACTGTCAACTATGAAAAAAAAAAAAAAAAACCCTCCTTATATAAAAATCAAACAACTATATATCTATGTTAATTTATATTATAAAAAAATTAATATTTTATATTAATATTTGAAACTTTGAAACATGTATAAAAATATTTAAATTTATTATTACAGTATTTATGAAAAAGAGATGAAATGTATATTTCAATTTCATTTATTATATAGTATACACGTTTTATAATTATTACATGTAATTTACTACATGAGAATTTACTATATAAGTTTTTATTGTACTACATTATAATACATTATGATATTATAATATTTATTATTATAGAATTATTTTATATAATTTTTTTTAAGAATATTGAATAGTGTAATAAAATATTTAATATATTATCCTATTCAATAATAAATTAAATAAAACTTTTTATTAATATTTTATTTAATATAATTTATTATTTAATTATTATAAAAATATTTTAAAAAATTTTTTTTTTAATTTGTATCACCTATTATTAAAAAAAGTTACTTAAAAACTTTAATAACGGCAGTCCATTTTTTAATTACTATTAATTTTATTTTAATCATGTATAAAAAAAAAAAAAAGATTAATCTTTATTATTAATAATTTTTTTTTAAAATAATGTATGTGGAAATAATATTTTGATATTTAAAGAATAAATAAAACTAATAAATTAATTAATTAAAATAAAATATGTATATGTTACTTTAAAAATCCACAAAATAATTCAAATTCTCATGGCTTTTAATATAATAAAAGTAAATATTTATATAAATATATATTTTTTATTATTAGGAATACTATTATTAGGAATACTATTATTATTATTATTATTATTATTATTATTATTATTATTATTATTATTATTATTATTATTATTAATATTATTATTATTATTATTATTAATATTATTATTATTATTATTATTATTATTATTATTATTATTATTAATATTATTATTATTATTATTATTATTATTATTATTATTATTATTATTATTATTATTATTATTATTATTATTATTATTATTATTATTATTATTATATTAAAGGGTTTTATTTATATATATATATTAAATAAATATAATTTTTTTAAAAAAAATTTACTAACGTGATAATTAATAATAATTAATTTTTGTAAATATATCTATCTATCTATCTATTTATTTATATATTTATTATGAAATTTATTATAAGTAGTTAAAAAGAAATAATTATAAGAGTTTATAAGAGTTGATAAATAGTTTGTTAAAAATTTGATAGTTTTTTTGTAATAATAGTAAATTAAAAGTTTATAATAAGTAACAAATATTACTCTAAATACTCAATTATAACTAAAAGAATATCATTCCTTTTTAGACTTAAGGAAGAGAATATACTTTCATGTTTTTTATTAATAATGAATAATTATTGGCATCTAAATTTAGTACATAAAATAAAATAGATTAAAAAAATTAAAAAAAAAAAAAAAGTTCTATCAAAAGATCTCAGTATAGAGTACTATTTGGATTTCACTCCTCTATAAATGGTAAAATATTATAAAACAGAAAAGTAACATCTGAATTAAAGATAGTGTGGTATCCACTAAACTCTCCCTTGGGTAATTGTCATCATTTCTAGTAAAAGAAGATGACTCCGAAGAACATGTTGAAATAATATCGCGATTCGAGATATTATTATTATGTTTTATCGATTCGACGTTGACGCTCTTGGTAATAATGGGTGTTGATTTATACCAATCAAATAATAACTCCAAAAATCTGTATATGACTAGTACTGTTTTTGTTAAATATATAGCCAACCCCACAAAGTATGGAACAAGAAGCTCCTTTGAACTTTTGTAAAGATGTTCAATTAAATGTTTCCATTCCCCTTTATCGAAGTGCAGCTCTTTCAGAGCTGAAATTCTACCAATAAGGAATAGATATATTTTATGATTGATATATTTTTCATGCTCTAAGATTGAGGTGTAATTATTATATAAAGAGTGTCTCTTTATTTTGTCTGCAAATGTGATGAAGAGGTCATTGATGAAATCTAATGAATTCCATCTAATAAAAGAAAAGAAAGGGCAATCAAAAATCCAATGTTCAAAGGATTGCTCACCTTGTTGACAACAGGGGTAATTAGAAGGGTATTCTTTTGAAACCTTTCCACTCTTAAAGGCTTTTTTTTGAGTTATATACAAATCCCCAGCATAAACGTATTATCCATTTGATACCAGGTTAATATGAGGGTATTCATAACCCAACATAATAATATATATATATATATTTAGAATCACAAAATTTATATTTATCATAATTTTATATATAATATAATATTATATTATATTATATTATATTATATTATATTATATATTATATTATTTGTTGATTATCTATTATTATTATTATTATTATTATTAAATAAATAATAAAAATATATATTAAAGATAATAAAGACAAAATAAATTAATAAAAGATATGTAATAAAGACTTAAAACACAATAATAATAATAAAATAAATTTTATATTATATTATTTTTTTTTAATTAATAATTTTTAATAAATTTTTATTGAATATATTTGTTTTTCTTTTTATATATATATAAATAATGAGAAATATATATAATAATAATTAAAAATATAAATTTATACATTGATAATTCAATTATATAATTATTTATGTTTTTAATTATTTTATATATTTATAATTTATGTTTTTTAGTATATGTTTATATATTTATGTAGTTCTTTTAGTTAGTCATTTATATCTAACATTAATATTTTATAGTTATAATTTTTTAATAACTAGGAATAAATATTTATAATATATTATACATTAATAATTTAATTGTATAATAATTTTATATTAAATAATATAAATATTTATTTGAAATGATAAATTTTTTTTAATATTCATATATTGTAAGGAAGTAGAGTATAAATATTTTCTTATCTTCCTTTTATTGGCCTTTTTTCAATCATTTATCAAAAACATTTAATAATTATGAATGAATAACCAATTTTCCTTAAAATATATTGATTTTAAAGGTTAAATAATATAATGCATAAATATGGGTTAAAGTAAATGAAATATATAAAATATGATAAAAATATTTTACTATTTAATTAATTAATAATTATTAAATAGTAAAATAATAAAAGAAAAAATTTTATTTTTAAATTTTTTTTCTTTTTAATTTTTCAATATATGAATTTTATATATGCTATATATAAACATTTTAATTCCATTTTTTTTTAAAAGAAAATAACATGGAATTAAAATATTTTAATTATAATTCTTTTTTTAAATAATAATAATTTTTCTTATTTAAAGAACTATTATTTAAAGAATTATTACTTATAATGAAATTTAATTCCATTTTTACTTATTTTTTATTTTATTTTTTTATTTTTTTTTAATTTTCTTGATTACTTTGGAAACTAATTGGTTAACAAAATCTATAGCTATTTGATAATAGTGATTAACATCTGTTTTGTCTTGTTTTACCTTGTTTCCAACATTCATATACAGCCTTTTTATCATTAGCTTTCTCAGTCTTAACACAACATTCTTCTTCATTCATTTTTGCCCATACACATCTTGTTCCGTTCTTTTGGTATTGTTTACGTTTGCTAGTAATACAATCATTATCATCACAAGCACAAACTATTCCATTAGTTTTTCCACCTCTAGATGAAACTCTAAATCTACCAACGTCATCCCATTTCTCTACAAATAAAGTTTTATTACCTTGACGAGGCTTAACACATATAAAAACCCATGATGGACGCCAATCTAAAATATATCCATAAGAATCGAAACTTAATGATTTACATGCTCCTTTACCAAGTTGAATATGTCCTAAACCACGTTTGTCAAATGGAGTAGTTTCAGTATCAATTGAATGACAATTAACTGAAATTAATAAAGAATTTATTAATAAGAAAAAGAATCCTAAAAGACGCATATTATAAGACTGAAATTGAATGTGATAGAATTTTATATTTATATTTATATTATTATTTTTTTATTTTTAATTGTTGATTTTTTAATGAAAGGAAATTTTCTTTCTTTTATACTTTTTTTTTTAAATTCTGAATTATTAATAAAAAAGGAAATAAAAAAGGAATTAATTGTTAATTCTGAATTATTAATAAAAAAGGAAATAAAAAAGGAATTAATTGTTATTTTTAATAAGTATATAAAATTGTATATTAATATTTATTATTTATATTAATATTTTTATTATTACCATTGTCATTATTATTATCACTATTAGTATTTTTTTTTCTTTATGCATTTTTTTTGAAAAAAAGGAATAAATTAGTATATATTATATATAATATATATTATACTATATTATTTATTTATTATTTATTATTATTATTTAATAATTTTTTTATTATTATTATTATTATTATTATTATTAGTAGTAGTAGTACTATTGTTGTTAGCATTATTAGTCATTATTATTTACTATTACTACTTTTATTAATATAATAATAAAAATGTTTAGTAAAAATAATATTTTATTTATTTTATTAAAAGATTAACTTTGATTAACTGTATTTATTTATATAATTAATAAGATTTAATATTTAATATTCCATTTATTTAATATCTACATCTTAAATGCGCCACTTTTTCATTTAAATAATAAATAGTATTATTTATGGTAAATAAATATTATTAACTATTATATTAATATGTATTAATATATATTTTAATATATTAAAGTTTATTTTTTTAAAAAAAAAAAATCTAATTTATATATTATTACAAATTGTCAAACCTAAAAATTATTTTTTCAATTGGTAATAAAAAAATTTTATAAAAAAAAAAATTTTTTTTTTTTTTTTATTTATAATATATAATTCATTATTAATTTAATTTAATTAATTTTTATATTAATTAATATAATTATTAATTCCATTATTATTATATTATACTCTTCATTTATTATAATATAAAATTATAATGGATATGAAAAAAAGTTTAAAAAAAATATTAATTATTTTTGTCAATTTCTTTTTTTTTTTTTTTTTTTTTTTTTTTTTTTTAATAACATAATTTTAATTTACATAACTTTTTTTTTTTTTTTTTAATGGATATAATTCGTCCATCATCTTTATTAAATTTACATATAAAGATAAACAATTAAAGAATAATAAATAATAAAAAAATTAAGTGGATTAATTTCATAAGGTATAGTGTATATTATTTCGATAATAAATAATTATGTAGGAAAAGTTATTATCATTATTAGAAGCATTTTATTAGAAAAAATTATAAATAAACGGAAAAAATAAAGATTATAATAATATCATAAATCATATAGTTTTTTTAAATAAATATTATATTTTCTGCCTTTCTTATTATTATTTTTATATTACATTTATATATATAATAAAGATTAATATAAAAAATTTATAAATTGATAAATATATTTTCTATTTTATAAAATAATTAATATTAATGATTTTTTGAAATTATAATTTATTATTATTAATAATAATAAAAATAATATTAAATAATAATAATAATAAATAATAAATAAATAGAAAAACAATCATATTTATTAATCTATTTATTAATCTATTGAACATTAACTTTTTTTTAAAAATTTATCATATATATATGATACATTCATGTGAAAATCACATGATAAGTCTATAAAAAAATCATATATATAAATATATTATAATACAACTTGAATAAAACTATATAAATTTATTAAAATAAAATTATAATTTGGTGCTTTTTTACTTAGCTCCATAGCTATTCGCTATTGATATAATAAAAATTTCTTATTGAATTAATATATTTAAATATATTACTATATATTTTAATATATTGATTCAAAAAATTTTTTTTCTATTAAAAATCCAATACTCTTATCCAATCATAGTTGTATTTTATATATTATATAATTGATAATTATATAATAATGAAATACAATACTAATAATAAATAATAATAGAGAAAATGAAGGAAAGATAATTAATTCAATAATGATAAATTATATTGTAATATTATTATTATTAATTATTTATTCATTTTTGATTTCTTTATTATTATTCTATATATATACCATATTCTAAGATTTTTTTATAATACTCATAAAAAAAAGATAATATTAATAATAATATTATTATTATCTTTTTTTTTTAATTTTATTATAAATTTCTTATATATATGAATTTTTTAAATTTCTTATTATTAATTATGAACTATAAATATTTATTTATTTATTTTTCATAATCTATATAATTTAATAATTTTTTTATCTATATATTTTTCATATTCTATACAATTTAATAATTTTTTTATCTATACATATATACAATGTAAATTTTTTATACTATCTTAATAATATTTAAGAATATTATTAAGTAATATTTCTATTTCTATTTATATATTTTATACTTTCATTAAGCTTTATAAATTATTATATATTTTATTTACTTATATATATAATAAATATTTTTTATTTATATATATGTATAATAATTTTTTTGTTTATATATATATTAATAAATTTTGCTTTCTTATATATATATATATAATGAATTTTTTGTATATATATATATAATAAATTTTTTATTTTCTTATAAATAAATAATAATTTTTTGTTTATCTTATATATATATATAATAAATTTTTATTATCTTATATATATATATATATAATGAATTTTTTTGTTTATTTTATATATATATAATGAAATTTTTTGTTTATATAGATAATATAATAATTTTTTTGTATATATGACAAATATTAAATTTAAATTCATTTAAAAAAAGTCATAGATATTAATATAGTAAAAAATAGAGATATCTAAAATTATTTATTTATTATTAATCATTCATTAATATATTTATTTGTTTTATTATTATTTATTCATAGATTAAAATTTATTAATATAATAAATATAAAAAATATATATATAAAATTTACTAATATAATAAATATATATATGTTTTTCTGATATATTTTATATACTGTATAAATTTATTTATATATAAAGTTGTTTATATATAAATAAAGAATTAAATTTATTTTTTTTTTATATTAATAAAAGCATTTATATATTTAAATTTTAAAGAAATAACTTCTATATTTAAGTAATTTAGTAATTTTATTGTATTGAAATTTTATATCTATATAAAAGTTTGAAAAAAAGTATAAAAAATTAAATTGGAAAAATGAATGAAAATTAAATAATAGTAAATAATAATAAAAAAATAAGAGAATTTATTTTGCAACATTTTTTAGTAGTACAACAAAAATTTTTATTAAGCTTCTAGTTCGTTCCTGGAGTTTTGGTTCTAGTACGAAAAACTGCGCGAAAACCATTCATGAAGACCATTTTTTAGTAGTACAACAAAAATTTTTATTAACTAAAAAATTAAAACGTTGCATAAGAACATTCTTTTTGAAAATTAAAGAGAAGAAAAAAGAATATTTAATTATAAAATGATAATTAATTTCTTTTCCTTTAATAAAAATTAAAATTATTTATTTCAATATATCTAATCTAATTATTTACTACTTAATATATATTTAAAACTTATATATTATATATTTTTATATAATTATAAATTTCAAAATCAATTATTTTGTTTTATAAATATTTTATATATTTATATGATTTTAAATTTGATAATCAAAATGCATAACATAGGTAAATTTTATTATTATTATGATAATTATTTTTTTATTATATAATTAAAGTTAATATTTATAAGTATTATAATATAATATAATATAATATAATATAATATAATATAATATAATATAATATAATATAATATAATATAATATAATATAATATAATATAATATAATATAATATAATATAATATAATTCAAAAAACAAAAGTTACAAATAGTAACAAGTCAACAGTATATGAGAATGACCCCGCGGGGAATTACTAAACTGTAAATTTAGTACAAGATATAGTATTAATGATCTAAATTAAATTATTTAATAAATTTTTTTTGGTAACGAAATAATAATTTTAAATTAAATCATTAAATTTTCTTATTTAATACATTTTGCTAATATATTTAAAAGGTTTTTTGGGTAGAAATTATTATTATAAAATAAAATAAAATAAAATAAAATAAAATAAAATAAAAAAAAAAATAAAATAAAATAAAATAAAATAAAATAAAATAAAATAAAATAAAATAAAATAAAATAAAATAAATAAAATTTAATTTTTATTTTTATTTACATTTTTTATTTATTTATTTATTTATTTATTTTTATGTAATTTTTTAATTACTTTTTTTTATTTTTTTTTATTATTTTACTTTTCTTTTATTATTCTTCAAGTTTTACTCATTTCTCTAATTTTCAGTATTATATTTTATATTATTTATTGTGTATTTTTAATAATTTTAATATATATAATTTTTCTTTAGTTTTAAAAAAATTATATTTGTATATAAATATTTATATTTATTTCAAACATTTTTTATAAATTTATATTATTTATTAATAATTTCTTGAATTAATTTATTATATTATTTAAAACTCATACTAAATCATAAAAGGATTCTTTGTTATTAAATTATCTAATAATAGGATAAATGGCTTTTATTTTCCAGTATTGATTATTATTTTTTAGGATAAGTGATACTTATTTGCCAATATTGATCATCTTTTTTTTCCATTACTTACATCCAACTTTACTATATTATTTGTTAAAACAAGAAATTTATTATCATTTAATAGAGATACAATACTTTTTCCATTATATGTATCATTAATAATAAGAGAATTACTATCATATTCTCTTATAACTATACTATTTATATCAGTAACAAATAAACATAAACCACTATAAAGTGATCTATAGAATTCATTTCCTAAAACTGAAATACTCCATTTAGCTTCATCAGAATTCATGTAGTCTCTAATTGTTGGTTTATTATTGTAAAAAGCATCAGAATAGATACATTTCTTTAAGTTTGGATTATAAATCCATACAATTTTAAGTTCTGCATTAAAATATTCGATAAAATTTTTATTTCAAAGAGACCATACTTGGGAACTATTACTATTACAATTTCTAATACTTACATTAAAACCATTTTTATCATCATCTACGGTTAAACATTTATCCTTTGTCTTAAATAAACCTTTATGAGTATACTCAAATGT